>CABFOW010010441.1:0-10504 GCA_902141385.1 Timema californicum
TGTCATTTCTTCGTGTCTAGCAGTTTGCTGTCTACCACTTTGTCCTCTCGTGTCGACCACTTTGTTGTCTATCACTTTGCCTACTCCCGCCCCAGTCGAGGAGTTTGTGTTTTTGTTGGAACGAACTAATTTTAACGGCCAGAACGTTTTATTGTCTGGTGCTGACCGGTTGACTAACTCTTGATTCTCTACATCTTTATCAAAGCAGACCATCAGAGCCAGAACTTGGGCGCTGTGGCGTCTAAGGGAGTCGATAACGGGGATGGCTGGAGTTAGCCCCCGGCACAGAGCGGGTATACAATCATCAGATACTTCAACTGTGGGTGCACAACTCGCGCTTGGACTGCCCTACCGCAAGAATTAGGATAAATAAGTACTGGCTTGGAATTGTGTTTTGTTACAGCCGACAAATGGGATCGTTTAACTGAACTCATTTGATGGTGCTGTAGTCTTTGTCAAACTTACTTCACTCTACTCTATGCGTGGTTCCTGATTGAGTTAAATGAGTTAACTTTTGTTTAGCTATGATTGTGAGTTAGTCAGGCCTGCAAGTATAGTATTAGGTGCTAGTTAGGCTCCCTCAGAGCTTATTGTTTGTTTCGTTAGCTAGTATGTAATGTGCACTTAATTCCATGGGAATGTCTACCTTAAAAACACTACCCAGCTTGGAGTAGTTGGTTGCGTGAACCAAATTTTGTAGTATAAATTCATGATAGGGTTAAAATTGATGTTTTTAATTTAACGGCTTGTATCCCTTTGTGAATTTATAGTATTTTTAGGATGCGCTTGCTGGGTTTAGTTAAATATAGTGACGCTACAGCGTTTGGTTAGTTGTAAGGCTGCCCTTACTGCAGAATAGCTAGGGGGAACGTAAGCCCACAATAACTGGCCAGGCCGGCCGATGGGCCCATTTAACCATAACTTATTTAGTCTTGCTATTGTGCCTCTATTAGGCTTGACTTATCTACGCGAGGCCGTGTCGGCTCGCTGTGTTAATTGCATTTCTGTGCCCTTAGGCGGGCTTCTTAAGCTAAGAGCTTGCAGATGCTGAACTTCATTCTGAGTACACCATAATTGTAAAGGTTTTGTTGTGAGCCCAGCAATAGTCTACCACGGCTATTTCTGTGATGCTCTAAATGATTGGCTAATTTCTAATTACTATACGCTACTCGCATCACGAAATTAATTAAAGATATTATTCATTTTCTCATCGTGCTCCGTCCAAGGTACACTGCGAGTTGGCAGTGACCCTAGTGACCAGCAGTCTGATGTTTGGCTGTTTCATTTATTTAGATACTCTTAATACAAAGAATACTTAGTTTATCAATCAACTGAAACCAGATGAACTACCATTGTCTATGCTTAGGTATTTTCCTATGTGTTATTTAATAAACTGCTATTACCTTTGTATTCCCTGCTGTGTGATTATGCATACCCTTCTTTAGTAGGTAATGATATGCTGCATACTTTTTGGAAAACGGGGGGGAGGGGGGGGAGGATTAAGCCAAATGAAAAATATATTTGATTGGTTAGCAAGCGCAAAAGAGATTGTAAGAAATTGTTATATCTAAAAATAAATACTTAATATCAACACTTTCAAATAAGCACAGTGTGTTTTCCTCTAAATAAATATAATTACAGTATATGTTATGTGTTATACATCAGTTAAATAAATGGAAAATTTGATTGAACTCATTTAACTGTAATTTAAAATTCGTGAAAACACTGTCTCCTAGTATTCTCCCGCGTAATCCGAATTTTCTCTGATCCGAATAATCTTCGGTCCAATCAGTTCGGATTAACGTGATTCTAGTGTGTTTATGCGGCCCTCGTTCGGAGAGATATTGGCCATGGTCTGCGTTAGACCATGCTACCACCGGTTTTATACAATGAATTTGATTTCTGCCTCTCTTTTATACCCCTTGCTGTCCTACTTTAAAATATATTGGCTGTTCGTTTTAGCACCGCGTCCTACTACCTGTAAATATTATATACTATAACTTACGCTTTCTAAACACACAATCAACCAACATGTCACACAAAGTCACATTTTAAGGCAGCACAATAATCACTAAATATTTGAACCATGTTATTAACTTCAAGAATAACAGTAGTTGGGTACTAGAATAAACATAAACCACACACCCCATTATTATTTTCATCTAGACCTTTAATGGAACCGGGGTCGACTAGATCTATTAGAACGGGCTGGTTGTAAGGAGGTGAATATACCATAACTGTGAATTAACCGTCCCTGATATCCTTTGTTTGAGAAATATTACCCCTCACTAGAGATGCGTGTATTTCGTGAACGAATATTCAAATGGGCGAGCTAGTTCAACTTCTCCATTGTAAATCTAGTTCAAAGTGAATTTATTGGTGACTTAACAGTAAACAGTCGTGATTTTTCGGCCGACGCTGGCCACACGAAAAAAAAAGTTATATTTAATATCAGGCTTGTTTGGGTTAAAAGGGAGTTGATTGTTTGACATTTCCTTTGCTAAGAAAACCATTCTAACCCATCTTATACGCCCCAAGCAATAAGCATCACTATCCTTACATTTATATTTTATATCACTATTCCCTGGTATGGGTTTAGATCTCGAACTGGTGAGTGACTGAATTACAAATTGTAATTCACGATCGATTGAACTACAAGCTGTATTCGTGAAAGACTGAGCTACACGCTGTAATTCACGATCGATAGAACTACAAGCTTAATTCACGAATGATTGAGCTACAAGTTGTAGCTCACAAACGACTAAGCTACCAGCCGTAGCCTAATTCACAAAATATTGAGCTACAAGATGTAATTCATGATCGATTGGACTATAAAATGTAAATCACGAACTATTGAGCTACAATCTCTCATTCACAAATGAACAATCTGCAGGCTGTAACTCGCAAACGACTGCACTACAAGCTCAACACGCGAATGACTGAGCTACAAGTTGTAACTCATGAACGACTGAGCTACAAGTTGTTACTCATGAACGACTGAGCTACAAGTTGTTACTCATGAACGACTGAGCTACAATCAACACTTCACTAAATACTCAGCTATAAGCTGCAATTCACGAACGACCTAACTACAAGCTGCAATTCACGAACAATTGAACTAGAAACTACAATTCACGAACGACTGAGCTGCCGTCTGCAAATTAATAACGACTGAGCTAAAAGCTATAATTCACAAACGATTGAACTATAAGAACTAGCTATAAGTTATTAACGACTGAACTATTGATTATTAGTATTATTAGCACCGCGTCTTACTACCCGTTCGGGTTATACGCACTTACGCTAATGTGTAATGCTAGGATGATTGTGAGATGAATTGTGAGATGAAATGGAGGACCTACAGTTTAACGTGGAATCCGAACCACGGTGGAGACCTAGCATGAACTATTGATCTTCTAGATAAATTAACTGCCTATTTCAATGAACCATTCCGCAACTCCCTTATCCGCCGCACCTTGAGTTGTTGCTCCAGTAGCTGCACCCGTTGCTTGCTGGTCTCCTGTCGGTCGGCGTCACCTCCCTGACATTCTGAGGCGACATTGCTGGACATGGCGGCGATCTGTGAACACACGGACCACTCGTCAAGCTGCCGGACTGGGAGGTTGTCCGACCCTCACCACCATACTGTGTGATGCCTAGATATTCTCAAGAGTGTATGGGGGCGTAAAATTTGATTTTCTTTTAATACGATCAATTGTTCTCTAGAGTCAAGGGCGGTAACACTGTCATATCATATTTCTTCTATAAAATAAATTTGATGAGTGAAGTAACTTTGAAGATCCATAAAAAATAGTTTATAAATCTATTATAAAGTAGCGACTCCGGTCTAGAAACTGATATTAATGCCTGGAGGATTCATTGTGCTGACCATATGACACCCTCTATTCACAAACGTTGGAATCATCATCGCCAATAGATGGCAACCGCTCGTCCGGTATGGCTTGATTCCGGGCTGACGCTATAGGAATTTTAGCAGGTATGTTTTTTTTTAGCGTCGCGTCTTACTACCCTTTCGGGTTGTACGACTAAGTATTAATTACACTAATGTGTTAGGGATTTGGAAAGCTTACGGTATATTTAAAGGACGTGCACCCTCATTTGCATGAATGGAGAGTGTACAATAATTTAAGAAGAACCTTCCTCAATGCACCGAACTGGAATCAAGCCTCGGTCTCCCCGTCACCGGCAGTCTAGTCTAACACAAGAGTAGCGTGTTAGACCATACGGCCAACTAAGCGGGTAGCAGGTATAATTAATATTGCCCTAGGTCTATTGAGATGCGATTTAATTATCAAATAACATTTTTTCATCAAAGACGTCTTCGAAATTTTTACCATTAATTTTATATAAAAAATATATCTTCTTAAGGTGGAATGGGAGGGGATGCGAGAAAATGGCTGTTTTTGTAGCAAAACTTTTTTGGTCACATTAAATAAAATATTGTTCCAGTATAAACATAAAAATTTAATTTTCTCCACATGGTGACCTCGAAATTTCTTGAATATCTATTATGAGTGTCCTGAAATTTAATGATAACTTTTTCTCTTCATTTAAAAAGTTTCTTATCTAATGCCACCATGCTCATAATGGATATTCAGGAACGGTTGATATCCCCATGTGAAGAAAATTAAACTCTATGTTTGTACTGGAGCAATATTTTATTTATTTAAGCGAGAAAAATGTTTGCCATAAAAACTATAAAAAAAAAGGCCTTATCTCGCGTCCCCTTCCATCCTACCTTAACAAATTAATATGCCAGTTTAATACCCACCCTAAAACAAACAAATAAAAAAACATTGTGTACTGAGGTTAAAGTTTCTGAAATATTATTTCGTCGGAATTTTGAGGAGGTAAAAATCTAGCGTGTCATACATTTCGTGGTCAAATGGTTAAGTAGCTTTCAAGGAATAAGCCATTGTAAAGAGAATAGATGGTAGCTTCATATGGAGAACGACATCTGATTGGCTGATCTTATGACGTCACTCAGTATACAAGCCAGAATTTTACGTACACAAAGCTATGTGGAAGACAAACTAATTGATTAAAATAAAGGTCACATTTTGGAAATTTAAATGCTAGATAAACCTTTAAAATCGACACCAATGTCCAACTAATGTCATTACTCTACTTGTTTGAAAAAATATATATGTTTGACTGTCTATATATTAAAATGTTTTCCACTCTTCCTCCACGCAAATGCGGGCTCACTTCCTCTAATTCAACCTTCCTAATTCCTAATCCACAAGTGTAATTAGTACTTAAAGCGTATAACCCGAACGGGTAGTAAGACGCGGTGCTAAATAATAATAATAATAATAATAATATATTAAAATATAAATGCTGTGTACTAGGTGCTGTAAGCAATGACCTTTTAGAAACATCATTTTTTAATCAATTTTGATAACATTCTACAGTAACTTATTATTATTGTTAGTTTCGAAGTAGTGCTACTACCGATCAAAATTGACAGATGTAGATCGCATGACTTGACGTATGGATGTATTAAAGTAGTTTGAGTAACTTTTATAGCTATTAGATGCGGCTCTTTCCTTTAAATTTGAACCGTATCTATATATGTCAGAGAAGAAAATTTACTTAGCATTTATAAAATAATGGACGAGTCAGTGCAAGTATGAGCAAACTACTTTGACATTTTATTAATTAGTCTGATTTATTACATTCTTCCGTTTTTTTAATCTTTGAAATAAAAAAGTGAAATACGAAATTCGTAAAATAATAATAAAGGGCCACATAGTGTAAAAGTTTGTTACAACACGGTCACTCTATATTATAACCTTATATGGCAGACTTAACCTCAATATTTTACGACTCAGCTTATGAAACATGACTGTGAGTGATTGTAGACGTGACATTATTTGGAATATAACAAAAAAAGTTTGAGTTTCATCATATTTCAAACAAAAAAGTTCTTACCTACCTCCAAAAAGCGCTAACTATTCGTGCATTTTTAATGTGTTTTTTTCCCTTCGTTTCTTAAACCTATATTAATGCTATAACTCACATTGTACTCTCCACTCGTCATTACCCATATCATGTATTAAAGATTTTAACCTAAAATTTAAAAATCACTGTAACACAATCTCAAACCGCACACAACTGACGTTTATAAAAATGAACACTGTTGACTAACCAATCAGAAAGATGTATTCCAAACTGTCAGAATCTGATGAACGATGAAAATATAGTTATTATATTGTTGTTGTTTTTTGTTTGTTTGTTTTCAATTTGAGCAGCAAGCAACTTTTCAGTGCGCTACCATTTTCCGCCGTCAAGAAATCTGTTTAACACGCCGCGATCTAAATTTATCCTTGGCATTAGTATTCAGTTTGGCGCTATTAATAGACATGTCTTCCATACCCTAACCTAGTTACACACGCCTCCGAACCGAGATACATCAGCATATTCTCGTTATTTACCAAAATATTTCTCTTTGTAACAAGAAAACTTATTCGAATGCCATCTGTTTGTAATATAATGCGATTTAGTAATATACCTCAATTCGCATCGGTAATCACGTGGTCTAAAACACGTCACTCTCACAATAGAAGGGCCGGGGAAGTTGGGGCTCGAATCTCTACCGGGTGTCCTACTTTACCCACCGAGCAAATGCAGTTACATTTATTCTAAACTCAACCTTCCTCATCCCTAACATTGTGGATAGTCCGGAAGGGTAGAAAGAGAAGGTACATTATTCAAAAATTAGTAATAATCAAGACATAGAGATTAAAAACTAAAGATGAATAAAAAAATCACAAACATACAGTAGCCCCATGGCTTCTTTGGTGCTGACTGACAGCTTCGAAAAGTTACCAGACCAAATTATGTATCCCTACGCCGAACCATATTATCTGCAAAAACATGTGTTTAGCAGCTGTCCCTTCTGACAGTCAAAATGTAGGTATGTACCTAAATGTTGACGGTCTGAAGTTAGCTGTGAGCTATCAGTCAGCACCAAAGAAGCCATGGGGCCACTTTAGTTAGGATTAATTTATTTTCTTTGATGAGGTTTGGTGAAATAGCTAATCTATGGAAAGATTGGCGTCAGAATTCCGGTGCACTGAGGAATATTTTCCCATCTTCTCTAAAACAAACACAAAGAAACACGCTTTCAGCTGCTCGTAGAGGAAGGGTAGAAAGAGAAGGTACATTATTCAAAAATTAGTAATAATCAAGACATAGAGATTAAAAAATAAAGGTGAATAAAAAAATCACAAAAATAGTTAGGATTAATTTATTTTCTTTGATGAGGTTTGGTGAAATAGCTAATCTATGGAAAGATTGGCGTCAGAAGTCCGGTGCACTGAGGAATATTTTCCCAACTTCTCTAAAACAAACACAAAGAAACACGCTTTCAGCTGCTCATAAACATGTTCAAACTCATAAAGGTTGAAATCGGAATACATACTATTTTTGAAAAGTGGATATAAATTAAAACCAAACTTATAAAACACATGTGTTTCTAGACGCTAAATGTCAATGGCTAAGATGGTTTTTGTAGTCAACTACGAATCAATTGTAAACGCCTTCATCTCTGATTTCACAACAAATTAAGAGTTCATATTCGAATTCACTGATAATATTACCAGTTGACCTGGGTTGTATTGGGTTAAAATGCTCTTCTTAGGGCCCGATGTTCATGAGTTCAAACCCAGCCAGGGTCGACGGATTTTCTTAAACGTTAAAAATCCGTAGCACAACTTCCATCAAAAAGGAAATAAAGCCGTCGGTCCCGTGTCAATTTTGGCATGTTAAAAAACTCTGGAGACTGCAAGGTATGTTAAAATACCTTTCCCTGCAAAATTTGTAGACTCTTTAACTATAGCTTATAGAAAAATTCCGTGTACTTAAATAATCAGTCGGTTTAAACAGTGCAAGTTAAATACTTCAGAAAATAAAACTCCAAACAATCTATTGTCAAAATATAGGCCTACACCTTCCAAATTAAAGTAGCCCCTTTAAGTTTTAAAAAGTCTTATGGATTCATTTAATCAGTTTCGTTTCGGTGTATTATTATTATTATTATTATTACTAAAGTATATTTGGACAATAGATTGTTTGGAGTTTTATTTATTTGAGACTGGACCTGAAATGTGAGAATTTTCCAAAAAAAAACATAAATTAAATCGATAAACTACTTACAAATTAACTTAACTTTGAACAGTACGCCTAATATCACACACCAAGCTTTTGCGTGTAGACATTTACTCGTATTGGATACCTTACCTGTAAACAGTAAATAATATATTCATTAATCAAGGGTGGAGCCAGTGATTGTTGTCAGGAGGAGAAGGGTGGGTGGTGGGGAGGGAATTGGTTTTCAAGCTCCTTCAGGTATGCTCTTATAAATCGATCGATTAGTATATTAATTAATAACTTAAGGCGACCCGGAAAGCAATAAAAAATATTTGTTGTTTTCTAGATTATTGAAAAGTATGAATTATCCTCTTTAAAATGATATAATATGTGAAGGTATCTTAACTAAAAGTTATTTAAAAAAATAAAAATGATTTCCTTTTAATGTATTCTATAAACGCGTTTTTGTTACAATCTGTTTTATTTATTTCTCATTTATTTAGTTAAGCACTACTATATCATTGGCATGGAACTACTAGAATCTAATTTCTTTCTAGCTCATTATTTGTTGTTTTATTCAACTAATTATTATTGTAATTTAAAGTTTCACAGTTATCAATCATTGTTGATAATATCTGCATACTGTTTTGTTGTTTACCATAGCAACAGATGCTGTTTATTTTAATTTTTCAGACATTTTAATGAGTACTATCTATATTTTATGTGTTCATTATTAGTAGTGTCTAATATTATCTAGTTTTTCGGACAGTGTATTCAAAAAAAGAAAGAATATAGACAAAAAGAAAATAGTGGTTCTTCAACAATCAAACAATGTACCTTCATATAGGTCTAGTGTCAACAATATCTGAGTTTGACCGAAAGTCAAGACAGTCAAGAAGTGCAAAAAGAAAACTGTAAGATGGGCAGATGACCCAGTCTATGGAGTAGTTATGGACTAGTAAAGTGTAATTCTTTATTATTTAATGTAAATACTCAAGTTCCCAAGTTCACATTTCCAAACTGTTTTTCATCCAAACACGATTACCTCAAATTTACATTTTTCATAACACAAGGAATATTTTCTCAATTTATATTAGTCAAAATTAGATTATTTTTCTCACATATATTCTCAACAACATATTACACACTTTAAAGAGATATTTCAAATAAATATTTAGAGAAAGGAAAAGAAAAATTGAATATATATATATACATGAAGTGTAAAAAAACTGAAAATTGAATAATTTTTTTTTAGAAAAATATCCGCTCGATAAAATATGTATACTATATCATTACAGATTCACACAAAAAATGTTTAATTTCTAAAAGGCCTACTAATAGGAGATGAGAAAATGTTCCTTAGATTATGACAATTTAACAAGGGCAGGGTCCCCTTAAACACTAATATGAACGCTAGCTTACAAAAATACTGTTAATTATTATGATAATCAAAAGAGGAGTTGTAAGAAAAAATACAATTTTGATAAGAAAATGTGTTATTTTAATGAAAAAGAAAAGGCTACTGTCTCAATTAAAGTATTAAACACGTATTTTAGTACAAATACTTGGTTATCATATTAAATTAGTTCTCTAATTACTTCCAAATTTTAGTTAAACAAATTTTAATCTGCGATTAACATTGTTTGCAAAACTGTTAACAGCCTTCTACCGGAATATAATGATCGACATGTAGTAATGCAAAACCTTCAAGCCGTTCTTTACTATATGGCTTTATTGGTAAAACAGCGGTCATTAAAATGTATATTTGGAAAATAAAATTAATCTAATTTTAGTGGTGGCTGCACGTACTCTATGCCCTATGACATTAAGCCTACTTTCTAACAACAGAATACCAAATGTAACATTTCCCCTTTATTTTCAATTTGCACACTGTGCTATCAGTGGCGAACCCAAGGGGGGTCGAGAATGGGGAATTTTTCTTCCCCATCCCTCAAGACCACAAATAATTTTAGTAAAAACTTCAATAATATACAGTAAAATAGAACTCAAATATTTAACATTAAATGTGTCAAACGTATAGGGTACATTTTAAGACCAGGCTTACGATTTCGCATTCAAAATATATACTACTAAACAGAAAACAACCAATTGAGAGAAAGAACAGAAATAATATCTTCAATATATTGTGTGTAAGGCCCCTTAAATTATAACTATAAAACTTTTTTTAGATAAGTTTTGGAAGCATTTAATATTCATAAATGTTTTTTTCCTCCAGCTGTTATGGGGGCTTTTTATATATATATATAAAATACAATTTTAAATCCAGGCCTTATTTACAGACTATTAAAAACATTTCCTATTATTATACAGTATCCAATTACATCTATTCTAAACAGGTTTTGGCTCCTATAGTACCTATCTCCGAGAT
>CABFOW010010443.1:0-10492 GCA_902141385.1 Timema californicum
AGCTGTGTTGGGCAACGTTCAATGAACAGGAGGATTATCGATATATCTGAGTTGGGCCACGTTCACTGACCAGGAGGATATTTATCATAGCTGTGTTGAGCTACGTTCACTGACCAGGAGGACTATCGTCATATCTTAGTTGGGCCACGTTCACTTAATAGATCTGTGGGTGGATATGAAATCTGTCACGCCAATCGCTTTTGTCTTAAATTTGTTTAGGTTTCTTTAGGGTAAGTCCGGTTAGACTAAGTTGGATTAGCTTACCATTTTGTTTTGTTTTACAATTCATAAATTTATGGCTTTTACTCATCTCTATAAAACATTTACAGCCATGTTAAATGGAGCTCCGCAACAGCCGGGGTCGAGTTAGAATGGTTTTTTTCCATTTCCCACGGAGGATCTCGTGATCCTACCATAATGTAGAATTAGCGATACCCTTTTGAACGAAGGTATTAAGACAGATATATGTGGCTTAACTGGAAAATTCCCTTCTAATAACATTCAATAATTTCAAAATCTTACTTATTTGAAACATAGCTGTAACATTTTTTTCTTTCAAAATTTCCCACAACATGCCCACCTGGCATCAACTCGGATTTGGGGTGAGTCAGGACTGTTTAAAAATAATGATATGAAGCGAAGAGATGGCTATAATCTATAAGCTGCGAGGAGGTTACTTGAGAACATTGGACGCCAAATGGTTTTATTATTTCGGGAACAAAACACACATATTCAAAAATAGTTCAATAAAAACCGATTATTGGTTGCCAGTAATGAGAATCCAGTTTATACAGTATCGGCCCCTACAGCCCGTTTTTTTAACTGAAATAAGAACAGCTGTATATTCTATTAAAATTTAATTCACTAACTGGTACAAGGGATTTAGTGAAATGAAAGAAAATAGAGGGCTTTGCTAAGTACAAACGTAATATGGAAGTATTCAAGACTTTTTAGCTTATCTTTGGTTTAATAAAAGAAAATAAACTATAACCTGTAAACAATATAAATGTAACTTTCCTATTGGATGAGACGAAGAAAACCATATCTACTTCCCAAGCGAATAGTGAGACCAATAGTATAAATATATTACGCCAGACAAAAGGAATACAGAGCTATGTCATGTTTCAAGGACATGAATATTGCTTTCAAAACGTTAAACGGTTATATGTATATCAATTGATCAACATAAATTTGGGACGGTAAACTCGAGACTCACTGTAATAATTACGGGACTAGATATGAAACACTTGGTCACTGCCCACATACGTCACCGAACATAAGTTTACACCTCGGCTTGAGAGACACCTTCTTAAACGTGCCAAACCTTGGCCTTCAATCCACAGTTTTCACTAAATTAATAAATAATTGGTAGAATTTAGTCTTACCCATTACAAAAAAATCAAAGACCTTTAGGATGGCTGACTGTCAAACTTTCGAGTGAGATGTAAAGCAGTCCTGTCAGCATCTGTGACCCCAAAGGGTGGATTATACTGGAGAAAAAAAGGGAAGCCCCTGTTGCCATATCTGCTGACAATTAAAGTAGTCACCCATTGGGTTTCACCATGAACTCACCAGGTAAGAGGATCGTAGGCAATTTCATATATCATATATGCCACGACCTAGTAAATAATTAACATAATATATATAGAGGTATAACCTACATCGTACCAATAAAGTACGTATTCTGTTTATGGACATTCAAACCCGTAAACCCAAAGGACCCTACAGACTGACCAACTTGTCCACCCGAACATCGAGCCAACAAATTGGAAGCGAACTTCCACACTACCCGACAAGCTGTCAAATTTACCAGTAGCTATCGTGATCTCAGAACGAATGCACGCCATGCCTCCATCTTTATTGAAATACCAAAAATTGAAATCACGTTTACATCATTATCAATTCATAAAAATATCACAAAATAAGTTGAAAGAAACTATTTGTTAGAAAGAAGAAAATTCACCCATAAAATTTTATTAATAGTTGACTAGCGCCAGGTTTCAGGTTTGCTAAGATTTAGTCTCAAGCGATTGTACATAGACACAAAATAGATATTATTTTTACCAGCAGGATAATTTGTTATGTTACTAGAATTATATGTTTAAGAAATAGATAGTACGGAACTCGGTATGGACTTTCTCACTCCATTGTTTAAAAATGAAAATATTTACTTGTAATAGATGTGAAACAAAATAATATATACTACCAAACCAGAGCAAAAATTGAACTACACTTACGTAAAACATTTTTGACTCCGAGTTTTAAATTTTATAATTTTATTTTGAAAGAATTTAAGTCCTCATATGTATATTTGGATCAATAAAAAAGATCGATTTTGTGTCCACAAGGGTCAACACATCGAATTAAAATTTTGGTTAAAATCGTAGACATTTATCAGGCGTAGCACATTTTATGGTTATTACATTGCTGTTAAATTCCTCATTTATAAATTTAGAACAATAGAAAAGGTAAATATTGATTATTGAGTCAACATTGATGGATACAGATAATTCATGTACAAACATTTTCCCTACGATTATAAAGAAAATGAACATCATCATTTTGAGAGACCTACTTATTTACTTACTCTATGGAATTAGGGAATGATTTCAATAAAACTTGGGTAGTATCTCTGTACAACTAAAGTTCACAAAATTGTACCCATATCTCAGAAACTAGTAGATTTTTAAAGATATATTTCAAATAAAAGCTTTTTTATTTTCAATAGCACTAGAGTTTTGCAATGATTAGTTATTTAGCATCTCAAATAATTGAAAGATACGGAAATTTCTACCTGTGTAAGGTACCCTAAACTCATTTTCATGGGTAAATTAAAATAAAAATTATATTTATAATCTTAATCAACGCCTAGATACGAATTTTAATCAAAACAATTAAAGTCGATTTTGAGAAAATCGATTCTTCTCCTTTGCCCTTTATTAAACTAATCTTAATTTTAGGTTTGAACAGACACACAGACAGAAGGCATAGGTAAAACAATTTTTTAGGTTTCGAGGGGTCATGAAAAGTCGTCATCAATCAACATCTTAGGTTAGATTTTTTGACGGTTAAAATACTTTACCTTGAATGTTCGAATATTTAAAAAATGTATATATTTGGGTATAGCTTGAAAATTATTGGTTTTATAAAAATATTCTTCAAGTAAAAGATTTTTTTTATAAAGACTTAAGGATTAACAAGGATATAAATAAAAATAAAAATTTACGAATAAGTATGGAACACTTAAGCTTATTTTGACTTAAAATCGGGCGTAGCCATTTTGTTTGAAATATACCTCAAAGATTAGAAATGAAATTTAAGCAAATCCACTAGAGCTAATTTTGATAAAATAAGATATTATCTCTTTTCACCCTTAAGGAAACTCCCCTTAGTTTTAGGGTCAAATATCCTAATCTAAAAATACTTCGGGGCAAACTTATGAAAAACCTAGATACCAGGTGTTAGCCCTATCGTTAAAATATTTTAGGCTCTAGCTCGAGGTACATTCAGATAGATGGACAGACAGACATATGGTATTGTGAAAACAACTTTTTTTGGATTCGGGGGATCATGAAACGTTGACATTCATCAAAACCTTGAGTTTGACTTTTTTGGTGATCACAATACTTTTCTACCTCTAAGATAGTGAGAAAGTAATAACGGGAGCTTAGTAAACAAGTGTTGATACTAGCTGGTAAGTTCGCAATATTGATTAATCTACCTATTTTTATATTCTAATTATAGCTAATATATTATATTGTTTATTTTTAGCAGAGCTCTAGGATATTATTTCAAGGAAATCTTTCAATATTGGATTGTACAGGTGCTGAAATTATATCAAAAGTATTGTCCAGATCGTACGTTTGGCAACACTGCCAGGTTAGTTTGTTGGTTCATCGTTGCTACAAACACAATAATTTGTCGGGTGATTAGGTGGAAAAGCTAGCGATCGGGTGGTTTGCATCAACAAGCATATCAACTTGGGAAAAAAAAATTGGTCGAAAAACAAGCCTACATACTAAAACAATTTATCGGCTTGTGGGCTGGTTGACCCAACAGGTTGGTGTTTTTAGGATCCTTAAGCTTCTATCGGGTACAGATGTTTATCAATCTAAATTTTAATTATATGTAAATATACAAACAGGAAAATAATAGCCCCATAAAACAAAGAGAAACAAGTGTTTCAACAAACAAGCTAATTTCGTAATGTTCAAACTAGACTTGATTAATTTATCGATAGTGATATAACTCAATCGACCATGAAGGCCGTTAATATAGTCCAACGCACAGTTCTCGTGAATTTACTAATGTACAAAATCACACGTAATAGGAGCTTCCTAAGATGCAGGATTATCCTTCAGGCTCAGAACAATGAAATGTACTCCTTTAAAGTGATTACAAACAAAACCCGTCCACATATACGCCACAAATCCCACCTTACAAACACACTTCTAAGCTTCCTACTTCATGATCCCTCGGAAAACATGGCTTCAACGTCTCATGTAGTTATGGTTAACGCTTCACTCATTAGAGAAAGACATAAAGTGAAGTGACTAGCTTTAATTTATTTAGTGAGAGGGTACACTAACCACATCGACCATGTAGATGAAATCCTAGTTATAGGGCTTATGAATTTATTTAATCACAATTTAATTTTTCTATTTAAATAAATCATAATTATGGCATAACAAGTGTAATAGTAATTTTAACAGTCGGGTGTTGGTGTTCGGACTTGTGTGGAATCACGAAGGAGTGTCAGACCTTGTAAAGGAGGTGTTTATTTTACAACGCTACATGGAGTGTTTGAAGTACAAAGTTCTATTAACAGAGGTGCAGGATTTTCGTCATCAAGTTGGATTTTTACTCCTTTCAGTTGCCATAATTATATATTTCCCAAACCGAGTAACCGATAGACAATTAGTAGTTCCTCAACAGAGGTTCACATCCAAGTACGTCTTATACTCTTATAAGGAAATACAAGGCAATTGCTATCACCAAGACTCGACCCCGTAAGTCTAACATAGATACGTTGCTAGCCCGACGTACTATACGTCACGAATGCATGTAAATACGGACCCATGGTCCAAAACAAGCGCGCCACAGGACTGCCAGAGAAAAGAGAGCCCCTCTTTATTAATTATATTTAATAAAACGTTTTACTCTAGTTCTTGAGACAGGTACCGACTATGGGTACATAATTTATTTACTTTATTACTACACCGAAACATTTGGCACATAATATTAGGTTCCATTATTGAATAAGTTTTTTCTTTATTTATAAGTACTGTACATAATGATGTGTCAACACCTAATAATTATTCATTTCACCAATCATACATATTATTTGTAATATAATTCAATTTTTGTTAAAGTTGTACAAATTATTTTAATTTATCATAAAAAGCATAGATATATGATGTAATATAATAATAATATAGGTACTACAATTTGATTCATTTATGAAAAGATTGGTAGTAACAATTATAAGTTATGATATCTTATAAAGACAAATATGATACAATCATTGAAATTATAACAAACATCTAAAAAGTTGAATACATATTAAAAACTGTGTACTTTTAAGTCAAATTGCATCCAAACAATGTAAAAATAGGATGTGCGTGTATTAAATGTCTTGTATTATATTGGGAATTTAACAAAATTATCTGTGATAAAGATATGTAAAAATTGAACCCTTTTGACATTGTTTAGCCGAAATGTATTGCAAACTACTTTTAATAGTTCATTTTAGGTCCTATATTATTTTGGAATATTTATATAAACCTTTATCTTACTTGACTAAGTTCCAAATATAGACTCAGTACAACTCAGAAATTCCCAAAGTATTGCTGAGTAAAAAAACCATTTTTTTCCCCCTCCAAGAACCACGTCTTACCACTTGTGTTATACGCAAATGGGTAGTGTTAAACATTAAATACAACTTAGCGCCAATTCAATTCCTCATTTTATTGGGACATGTCATACTTTAAAGAAGTTATGTGAAGTTATTGATTACTATAAGATAAAATTGAGTATTTAAAATATAGATTACAGTTAAATATTTACATTTCTGGGAACATGTGTCTTTATTTATGTTCATAGTTTTAAACCGAATGATTTTCCGCAATATTTACTACCATACATTATTATAATTTATAAGAATAAAATGAATATTCATCACCTTCGTAAATCATCTTGAGAGAGGATTAAAGATCACATTAATTAATGATAAAATGTAGTTATTCAGATTAAAAGCGGGTCATAGCATATACACACGCACCATTAGTGTTTCCTCTTTTATGAAAATAATTTAAAAACATATATTATTGTATTCATAGTCCAATATTGATTTAAAATAATGATCACTTCTCTCATGATAATTTTTTTTTTACATCTCATACTATTTGTTTGACTTCTCAAATATCCATTCTCTTCTCTCGATTCTTTTCCAAGAACCGGTTCAATTATTCAAGATCTCCTATGACATGCCGTTGTTCGGCGTGCCTGCTGTAATGACAGTTGGGGCTTTCAATATGTCATAATAAAAAAAGAGTAGTGTAATATTTGTATTTCCACATATATTAGTAAAACAAGAAATTCATTCAGTCTCGCACGCAACGTCTTCACTGTCCCACTGTGAAGAAAAAAAAGAATACGATGGTAGATATTATATTTCGGAATGTCAATAAACCACAAATATTTGTTTAAAAAATGAATAATCCTATATTAAATCAACTTGGTTGACTTTTTATAAGTGTTTCACAAATTAGTTTTTTTTACGATTAGAGCTCATCACATACAAATAAAATTGATCCTGAAAGTTATAGGCTTAGAGTGTAATAAAGTGGTTTGGATAGAACTGGATCACGATAGGGATAGGGCGTAATGAAGTTGACTGTATATAGGCTCCTAACTATCAAGATAGTGCTAGGATATATTGATGTGTACTTATTATAACCATATAAATATAGAGATATGGTTTAATGAGATGGACTAGTTGTATCTAGATTAGGTTAGGGATAGAAATATTAGGTTATCAGGATAAAGCTAGCTTGCGATATAATAATATATATGTGTGTGTGTAAGATTTTATAAGATGTATGGAATATAACAAGCTCAAGATATGGATAAGGTTTAATGAGGTTGACTGGATAGAACTGGCTAAATATAGGGAAGTGATTATGTAATTAGGTTCTCTGTATATAAATATATGAAGAAAGGGATAGTGTTTAATGAGTTGATCTGGATTTAAATATAAAGATGGGGTGTAATGAGGTGTATTGTATAGAACTAACTAAAGATAGGAATGGGCTGTAATGAAGTGAACTGGATAGAAAAGTCTTAAGAGAGTAATGAACTGTAATGAGTTGAACTGGATAGAACTTGTGGCTATTAAATGAATTATTGTTGAAAAAATAAATTTAAATTTGTATTGATTAATTGTGATATAGATCAAGATTAGGTATGAATAAAGGAATTTTATCTATCTTATATAGTATTGGGCGCCAACAATCAACTCCTCTGATTTTTAGAGGTAAGTAGATTTTTATCAAAGAAAGTAAATCCCTAGAAACTGCTCAGCGGTGATACGAAAAACTCCTTCTCTCAAAACACCTGGACTTTACCTAAAGTTTTTTAGATTTAAAGTTGGACACTTACACCAAAGGGCTCCATGAAGCAGATTATTATTCCTGGCTTGGACATCCATCCAGCAGAAAATAATCTGGGATACAATGTTAAAGTTGCCATGTAAATTAATATAATAAATAAACCATTGATATCATTAAATTTCTATAGTGATTGCAATTGTTGTGAGAATTTTTTAGAATAAAAAGACTCTAACTTATCAGGCATGCCTTCCATGATATAAAATTAATATAAATATTGTAAAGCATCACTTGAAATATTTTTAAATTCACTTGAAATGTGATGACAAATCACAAAATATAATTATTATTTATAACATAAATATACCTTTATATGGAATTAAAACATAACTGATTTAATTTAGGTTTTATATTAGTTTAAAATATCGAGTTATTTAAAAAAATAAAATACAACTTGACACTTTTAAAAGTTGGATGATGAAGGATGATTAATTTGTCTTGCCCATTAACGTAGTTTGGTGATCACAGGCTCTGGAAACAATTGTATATTTTAGGTTTTAGACACTAAATATTCCTCGTTGAAACGATCTCCTCCCCTTTCTATAAGGTTAGTCCTCAATTTTGAAGAAGATTTTTCTGCTAAAATTATATATATTTATAGAAAACTAATATATTTGAGAGGCCTTAATGGAGTCCATCCTTATCCTTTTTAACAATTTTTGCGAGTCAACAAAACCAAACCACTAACAATTCACAAACATATTCTATTTCTAATTGCCAAAATGTATAACTAATAAAAAATTCTTAACTCTTAAGATAATGAAATATAGTATTAATATACAATTCACTTAATATTATAATTTGACAAGTAAACATAAATCATCTCTAAGAAACTAATCTTTAAATTTCGCACCAAAAATCCAAACGAGAATAATAATCTCTTCCACTAGGGGCAATTAGTTATTAAAATTACAACCAGATGTTATAAGCGTCCAAGATCATAAATGGCATTAAGATAGTAACAGTTCCGAAATAAACCACTCTCTGAAGAGAGAGCGTTAAAATCACCTAACAAAAGATTATTAAGAATGACGAGTTGTCAGTTTATGAATCAAAATAAAAAAGGAAAATTTAATAGAGTGAAATAAAGGTAAGTAGATTATATATGTTTTTTTAATTTTAAATAAATAATTACTATTCGAAACTTTAGGAGTTGTGAATAAAAAAACACATAAAAGGGGTAAACATAATTACGTATTTGAAAGACTGATTCAACCGACTATTAAATTTAAACTTTTTTCTTATTTCCATGTATCTTTGATCTAGCATAAGCAATCTCATTTTCATAAAAAAAAATCCGTTTTGTTTTAAAAGCAGTAGAAAAATCAGTTTTTTCCCTATTTTGTAACGTTATCTCTTCCCATAAAACATATGCTGATATAAATGGGGTTGGCATTGTCATCCTCATCATNCGTGATCATCATCATCATCATCATCATCATCATCACAGATTGTTTTGGAATCAATCTGATGATCACCAAAATGTACTTCTTCGTCTTTCTATCAGACGCCTAAGTCTCATTTTCAGTTAGGTTGTGTTGCTATGCAAAGTATATATATTTCATCATCATCATCACGTGCATTCAATATCAGATCGCGAATTGAATCACCACCAAGCGACCTCAACATGAAAAAATGAGTTAAGACTTAGGTTCAGCTACAGCAAACCATTACAACTGGCGGTAGAAAAGCTATACATGGGGAAAAAAATACAATATATTCACTTAAAAAATAGATTGAAATATAACAAAAACAAATAAACATCATTTTTAATGGATTGACAATAGTTTAGAAAAAATAAAGATTGGAAAAGAAAGAATATATAAAGTAGTTTTACTCACATGTTCGGGCACGTGGCGCACAGAATGCACGTGGCGCACCGAGTGCACCAGTATTGTATTCGGCTACATGGCCACTTCTAGAAGATAGCAATAAAGGGCAGAAATAAATATAGCCTCACTACATGAGAGCAGATCATCGTCTGGAAGAATAAGGAGAACGAAAACAAAATGATATCACTTTACAACTTCCAATATTATACAACTCACGTCATGCCAGTCGTAGGCTTAATAAAATAGTATCACCACCTCCAAAATGTAAAAAAAAAAAAGTTTTTAAATTTTGATCTGTAAGACGTATAGTAATTGCTCATCAATAAATGTTTTGAGAGTGAAATATTTGTGATTATTACAAACCCAACAAATAAAGGAATTGGATCGAGTGTAATTTTTGTGTTTATTAATTACAGTCATTATATTTTTCTAATAATAGCCAGCGGATTCTTAGGGTTTGTTGTATAAGAACTTATACTTGATATAAATAACTAGAGAGAGACAGGGTGTAATAATAATGACTGGATGTGGCTAGCTCAAGTTAGGGTAGGGTAAAGTGAGATATTCTGGATATGAGTAGCTTAAGATAGAGATAGGGTGTAATGAGGAGGATTGGATAGAACTAGTTCAAAACAGGAATAAGGTATAATGAGTTGGACTGGATATAACTATCTCAAGATAAGGATAGGATGTAGTGAGGTACTCTAGATATGAGTTGTTTAAATAGGGATAGGTTATAATGTGGTGGACTGGAAATAACTAGTGCAATAAAGAGATAGGGTGTAATGAGGTTAATTGGATGGAACTACATCAAAGTAGGTGTAACGACTTACATGAAATAACACTTACCAACTCGGACAGCCCACTCTCAGAAGGTCAAAACGCGGCACTAGCTCGACCACCGGCCTCCGCTCTCGCAAGATAAAACGAACTGACTGAACGCCGCGCCTAGCCAGTGTACAGCGAAGCTCAAACACGTGTCCGGCCAGCAAA
>CABFOW010010444.1:0-10484 GCA_902141385.1 Timema californicum
TATTATTATTATTTAGCACCGCGTCTTACTACCCGTTCGGGTTATACACTTTAAGTACTAATTACGCTAATGGATTAGGAATCGGGAATGGTTGAATTTGAAGAAGTGAACCCGGATTTGCGTGGAGGGGGAGTGGAGAACCATTTAGGGAAAACCACACCCAGTTCACCCGACCGAGATTCGATCCTAGATCTCCCCGTCCTCAGCGGTTGAGCTCAACACGACTAGCGCGTTAGCCAACTACACCACCGAGGCAGGTTTTATGATAGTAGAATTTAGAAATGAAAATCCCAGGGGAACGGGATAGAAGTGACTAATTCAACCACCAAGCGTTGTAGTAGATGCGTAACGCTCAGAAGAGAACAGGAATCGCTTTCATTGCTCTATTGTAACTTAGGGTTTATTAGATAAGAAACATATTCAGGAATAAATTAACTATTTGGAAATAATTTTTTTAGGGGGGAAAATAATTTAGATTTTTTTCCGCACATAAACGAAAAAGTTTACGTAAGAAAAGAATACAAATTTTCTGAAAATAGAAAAAAAAGAAGAAAAACGAAGAAAAGGTAAACTTTTACATAATTTCTCTTCACAGACTGCCACGCAAACACTCCGGCCCGTTAGGTGTGATTTTATTAGTCACACGTTTGTCCAAACCTAAGTTTGACGCCTTGGCCAGTCCATAATTATAAAACTTAAGTTCCATGATAAGCGCTATCTGAACTCCTGGCATTTGCCAGTTGGCCACGTTGGGTGTGTGGAGCACCTGCGCATACAGTCCAATTTTCATAGGAAGAACCTTTTAGAAGCTAGAAAAGTTACTATAGTAGCCCCGTGGCTTCTTTGGTGCTGACTGACAGCTCACACCTAACTTCTAACAGTCAACATTTAGGTATATACCTACATTTTGACTGTCATAAGTGACAGCTGCTAAAAATGTTTTTGCAGATCATTCGGTTTGGCGTAGGGATACATAATTTGGTCTGGTAACTTCTCAAAGCTGTCAGTCAGCACCAAAGAAGTCATGGGACTACTGTAGATCTACTGTGAAGTAATCATACTTCAAATCATGTGATATGATCTGGAAGTCATTTTAAGTAGCTATTTACTATCTAAAATAACACTAATAAAAATAAGATGTTGATCAATGTCGACTGCAGAACAATTGGTTTGCGTTTTCTAAGACTTATTTTACTTTCTTACTAACCGTTCGGGTTATACGCTTATGTACTAATTACGCTAGTGGTTCAAGGGATAAGGAAGGTTGTATTAATAGAAGTGTACACGTGCTTGGAGGGAGAGATGGAAAACTATTGAAAAACCCACCCTTATGAATCGGACCTAGATTCGAACCTCGATCTCCCAATACTCGGCAGTCTAGTCTACTGTGAGAGCAGTGCTAGACCATGCGGTCACCGAAGAGGGACTCTTTCTATTGAAAAATTGAACGGTGGTTTGTATTATCATGTTTCTTTGTAAAACTTCATGGAGTCAATTCACGATCGAGCCATACCAACCAAGCGGCCTTAGTTTGTTTGCGAAAACGGTGCTAACTTCTGTGGGTTGAAGTTCTCATGTGGTCAGCACAATGAACCCTCCAACCAATAATCTCAGTTTTACATACCGAAACTATTATTTTTTTTCATACAAGTAGCTCCTAATTTGTCCTCACGAGACAAAGTTAACCCCATTTCAGACCATTTCACATACACTCGGTGCGGCGGGGATAGAACCCGAGACCTCTGGTCATGTAGAAAGGAACTGACCACTAGACCACACAGGCGGTCATGACTTGATAAGAAAACTACAACTATAAAGGGAAGACATGAGCCACACATTATTATTATCATCATCATGATCATCATCATCACCACCCCGTCTTACTACCCGATTGTTCTATACGCACTTACACTAATGTGTACGTAGAGGCCTGGCAATCCATACATTCACGAGTTGTGATTAATACAAGTCTCTTCATACTTTAGTAAAAATTGGCACTAAAATTTTATATTAATCCTACTGGGGGTGTGCGAAGTCTACTTTTATCAATTCGAAACAAACTCGAAACGAATATATAAAATGTTCTCGACGACGAATCGAAGATCAAATAGTTTTTGTTAGTGGTCTTATGCGTGCAAAAAAATGTCTTGTTATATAACAGAGCATTAAAATTACTTGAAAAATATTTTTATTTCAGCACAAATCATTTCTAATATTTAGTTTTAATTCTAATAAATAGAGTTATTATGACCATTTACAACTCAAATTACTTCAGCTCAGAATGGCAATACTTATTGACCATTATTGGAAAAGAATCATTAATGTCAAAGCAGGATTTTTTAAAGCAAAGTCGCAGCTGATATTAGTTGGGCAACTTCACACACCCCTAAATCCTACCATCAAACTCCCTTGCCCATTAGTCATATGCAATATGCGATTATTTTCAACCATTTTTTTAATAGCACTTAATTACAAGAGACGTAAGTTTTATGTGCAGCTTATTACTTGTAGAAATAAGTTACCAAAATATTTAGATCACTAATGTCACAAGTAAATAGGTACCCTTCCTAAGCCAAACAAAGATTGTGTAAATCTGTTGACAGTGTTATTCTCTACACTGTAATAAAATGTTATCTTCTTTAAAGATAACGTGACGCACCTTTTTGTACCAGAACAGAAAAAAAGTGCACAAAGCCTTGATCTTTTTAATTTAATTGAATCTAGTTTAGGTCAAGAATAAGCACATCACAAAAATGTATGTTTTGTTGGCCAAACCACTCCCACTAAAAAAAAAAAATAGAAAACCTTTTAGCATAGATGTCCACACTGCACACCCAACAGAATACCTTTCAAGCAAGGGCGTAGAAGAGAGGGGTCCATACAAACTTATAACCCGTTATAGATTTAAGAAGTAGTAGCATTTACTAACAAACCTACACATAGAAAAAATTTGCTTTCTACAGCCTTGCTTATAAGCACTAAAAAAATTGTAAGAAAATGATTGAATAGCTAAAATTGCGGTACGAAGGGAAGTTGTCGTGGAAGGGGGTAGTGAAATTAAAATATATATTTTTAACTAGTCTTAATAAATTCTCTCAAAAGTGACAACTGCCAATTTTATGACTAAACCATCAAGTGTGCGATCATTTGCGTAACGTCAAATTAGGCCTAATCACATTTAACTCACCACTTCAGCTCAAAAAATTACATTCAAAATAATTAAAACTTCATGTGTGTTAGACTACAAAAATAAAAATAGCCCGTAGAGCTTGGAAGTATCAAATGTGTTAAGATAAAACATTTTACTGTTTTTTTAATCTCAAAAAATTCATTTATTAAAAATTTCCTTTTTAAACACATTCATAATTTAGTAAGCCTACCAACTTAAATTTAAAAATGTAAATACATTTGAGCTGGAGTTTAATATAATATTATTTAGTGATATGGAACCGAGTACTTAAAATAAATTTCATTAAATGAGCACTACTAGGCCTATTTATAAGTTTTAAATTCTCTCTTACAAAACATTGAAGAAAAATAATATAACTATGATTAGTCATAAATAGAATGTTATGTTGTAAAGTGCACAATTGCAGTTCAATAATATGCTTGTGAGGTAAGTATGAAATTTTTTTTTAAATTAGCAAGGTAAAATTTTACGCAAAAAGTATATATGAAAATGTATTATTTACTTTGCAATAACTCAATCGAATATAGTAAGTAGCAAAATATCAACAAGCAAAACCTCAATGAACGGTACAACCACCAGCTGCAATATTACTTTAAATTTAATTTTTTAAGTGTAACCATTAATAGAGGAAATTCTTACACTTGTTTCAAGTATCCTCT
This sequence comes from Timema californicum, assembly GCA_902141385.1. NCBI lineage: Eukaryota > Metazoa > Arthropoda > Insecta > Phasmatodea > Timematidae > Timema > Timema californicum. Next base: position 3,850 of record CABFOW010010444.1, read on the forward strand.
TGCACACCATGGTCAAATTTAATTAATAGATTACCTCTAAGAAAATATACTTATATTGCCACGTACATATTCACGGCCAATGACATTTCACAAAAGGAAAACCACACCCTAACCAAGCCGGCCTGCTTACATTCCAGAATAACAACAAGGATATTACCAAATGCAACATGAAATGATAGAGTATAATACAGAGTAAAACTTTTCACTCACCTGCGTACTTATATTTGATTGATTCAGTCTAATTTTAAGTTATAAATAGCGTGGATGGCGGATGTCACTTCAGACGAAAATTGAAGCCGAACTACACCTAAGCAATATCACAAACCAACTGGCGGGCTGAGCGGCGAATGGCGAGAAATGACGGGACTGGCTTAAAAGAGAGGAGAGAATAGGGGGGAAACATCGGTGACTCATCCAACGAAGTAGGGATTACTTCGCTTGGAGAAAACAATTTAGTAAACAGCTGGGGGAAAATCTGATCGACAGCTTCTTAGTATGATATCTACAGTCGGTGTTCAAGTTTTACTTATATTATTTCATTAAATTACCATCGAAATACAACATTGTATTTGCATGAGGCTTTTAAAACTTAACAAAGCGTATTGTTCCAATATTCGAATCTCCAAGCACTGTGTCATCACTAACACACTCTAGCGGAGACCAAGTTAAGCTTGCTGCAGATATCTTTAAATCAAATTAAACGTTTCGATAAAAACTTATTTTGTTTCTTGTTGAAATTAAAACTAAATAAGCATTGCGGAGAATAAATAGTTTTAAATGTATATTTCAAATATCGAGACTTATATTGTTTCCCTTTACGTTAAATTAAAATAAATAAAGATAAACTCAAACCAATTAGGATGAGTCATAGGAAAGCAACTACATGTCACACTCGATTCGTCACTAATTCCCAATAATCTTTTTTCAACAAAAGGCTCTGGAACTACTAGTATACAAACATTTTATATCATGGATGAATTTTCAATATGTTAGGTCGTTTCCTTTTCAAAAATAAAGGCAAGATTAGAGTATATTAAAGCTATTAAAAATCCACGAAAAATGTTGACATTGATTAGCACAATTTTATCAACTGATAAAAACAAAGGTTTCATTGTTAAAAGTATTTGAAAGATTGCATGAAGCAGAGAAGTTGATTGATAAGGGGGGGAAAGCCATTGCAATTTAGATTATACTGTTAATTCTATTTTATTTGGTCTATTTAACGAAAAAAAACCCTTTATTAACACTTAATTAATTTGTTAACTGTTTTATAGTGTACGTATATAAAGGGAATTCCTATATTGAATGGAAATGGGTGTAATGATGCGCAATTTAAAGTAAGTAACTTGTCAAACTTCAATTTTAAAACCCGCCTTGGTGGCGTAGTTGGCTAACAACGCGCTTGTCGTGTTGAGCTCAACTGCTGAGGACAGGGAGATCGAGTTTCGAATCTCGGTCGGGTGAACTGGGGGTGGTTTTTTCTAAATGGTTTTCCACTCCCCCCCCTCCCCCCCGCAAATGCGGGTTCACTTCCTCTAATGCAACTTTCCCAATTCCTAATCCATTAGTGTAATTAGTATTTAAAGCGTATAACCCGAACGTATAGTAAGACAAGGTGCTAATTATTATTATTCAATTTTAAATTTAAAAATAATTGTTAGGAAATAAATCGCAACATGCACTAAGTGTTACGCCGGATATGAACAAATAACCATTGCTTTCTGAGGTCACTTCATTTTAGATGAAGAGGACAAGTTGATTCTTAAACTTGTGCACTACTTATTAGTCATTTGTAATATTCTATTTGTTTGTTGAAAAATACTCTGTAGTTTTGAAAAGTGTCTATAGGCTTGTGGCTTGAAACTAGACTAACATTGTTTCATGTTTAAGACATGGCTTATAATGTACATTGTTATAAAAATAATGTTAGTGTATTTATTGAGATTTTTGGGCGTAGGTAGTAAGATTTTGATAAATCTTTTAAAATTCTTTATTTTACGTTTTGTCGAAAGTTTTTAACAGTGTTCGCATTAAAACTATGAACGTTTTTTTCTTCATAGAACATAATAGTTTTGTAACAATCAAATAAAATGTTCAAAAGCTTTCAAGGGTGGTTGGCATTGCCTTAAACAAAGTAAATGCTCCCGTTATACGATAATATCCGCATCTATTATGTTGATGTGAGGAATGTCTATAACAGGAGAGGGTCGTACTTCCAAGATGTAGGACGCGAACTCCAGATATGGTAGTCCTACGCGAGACTAGATTCGTTTCATAGGACGTCCATTTTGTGAGCAAGTATAGATACGATCATCAGATTAAAATAGGGCGCATTGACAAACATATGTCATGGTCAATAAAATGACAAATGTGGTTATGAAAGTGCTGAAAACAGGCTAGCGACTTTTGTTTGTTTGTTTATTAAGTAGTTGGGTGACCTGGTGGTCTAGTGGTAAGGCGTCGGACTTCTGTGCTAGGGTACGGGTTTCAATCCTCGGTCCCGGCACAGATTTATCTGGTTACCAAACCCTTTCTTTACCTCTGGCAAGTCGTTTATTAATCACAACTTGTGAATGTAGGGAATGCCAGGCCTCCACCATGGTTCGGATCCCACGTTAAACTGTAGGTTCCCCATTTCATCTCATAATCACCCTACCATTACATTTTAGCGTAAGTGCGTACAATCCGAACGGGTAGTAAGGCGTGGTGCTAATAATAATAATAATAATAATTAGTTGTAATATAAGTAGACTATGATTACGCTACTAGAATAGAGTTGAGAAAGAGGAATTTTTGAGTAAATGTAGCCGCGTTTGCGTGAAGCTAGAGTAGGAAACAATTGAGTTAAAATTACTTTCAGTAAACACGACCGAGACTCGAACCCCGATATCTCTGTCATCGCTAATCCAGTCCAACACGAGAATGACGCGTCATGCGACCATCGATGCAGGTTATAGATTGAAGTAATATTTGTAACACTTCTTTTGCAATCGTTTGAAAACAATGTGATCCTTCCTTAGAAACCGTTTGTAAAGTGTTCTGAGTAAAAGATTGTGTTCAAAAAAAACAACGTATATTTATAATAACAACGCTAATCGGAAACTTTATCAACACTCGGAAATCAACGATAATTTACTCAGAAACTAAGATAATTATCAACCGTTCGAAAGGAAGTGGTCCCGTTACGTCCATAAAATGTTAATAAATCGGTGAACACGCAAACTAAACATCAAGCTCATCTAGTCTGGTTTGCCGTGTGCTGATAAACCGGGGTTTGAATCCTAGCTGGTCGTCCTGAGTTTTTCCTTTAATAGTTTCTCATTCTCCTTTACTAAAATGCGAGTGCATTTCCTATAATTTCTACCGTATTCGTCCCTACCCTATCAGTGAAAATATGAGGATATCCCGAATGGAATATTAAAAAAAAAAGATTGGTTATCAATTTGTAGGTGTTATCCAACAAACCAGCCTTTCCCAAATTTGTTGAGTGTTTCAGCCAATTTTTTCCTCGTGACTCCCACAAATTTTAAGTTGGCTTATATAAATTATAAACTATTTAAAAAACGTTTGTATGTACTTAAAATACATAGTAAAATAACCTTTATGTAGTTTATATATTTTTATATGGAAATGTAAGTATATAATAAAAACAAGTTTTTGTCAGGATTAGTATATTATTTACTAAACAAATCTACAACTAAAACCTAGAATAAAATAATAAATACGCTTCCGTGATGTTATTTTTACTCACATAAAAAATCAGTTAGTTGCGTTCACTAGTAATGACTAATGACATTGTTCTAATAAATGACTACAAATTTTCAAAAAATGAACTAAAACGTAAACATAAGGCTCGTAATAAATGCATACGACTAAATAAAGCAAGCTCATTACAAATCAAGATTTAAAGAGAGTGTGAAAACATCTAGGAAAAATCACCCTCAGTACACCCAGCCGGGATCGAACCACAATCTCCCGATTATTGGCATTCTAGTATATGCTAGAATAGCTGCTTAGACCATGCGGCCACCGAAGACGGCATTTTGAATTTGGAGGTCACGGGGGAAAAGTGGGAAAAGTAAAACTACACACATTTTTCAGAATGACTTTTTTCCTCATTTTTTTTTAGATTTTCCCCTTTCCCACCCAAAAAACACTAATTTTTAATTGGCTCATAAAATAAAATTTTAAGATATTTGAAAACTAGCAACGAGCTAACTCTGTATTTTCAGATAAGAGGTGTCATAGTTTTCTTTTCATCTCTTTTTTATTTACATAACAATGGGTGGTCGTAGGTGAAGGTCGAAGTGGAGTATACGCCTAGACAGTAGAGAAATCCAAAACACGACACAGACCATTGTATTTTTAGGCCGTGTGGTCTGAAAATAATAATTGATACTTTCTCGCTGATGGAGGAGAAATTAATCATACATTTGATCTGACCTTGATTTTCGTGGCTGTACTCTAAAATATATAGTGATATTTAACATATGTTGGTTATTCTACACCTTTTATATGGCCTTGAAAAAGAGTTCTTCCAATAAGCATTCCACTTTATAAAATATGTTTGCTCCTACTACAAGAACAAAAAAATTCAACCACGAGTTAAATATAGAACTGCAGTTTACTGAGCTATGAAACCGGTTTACGTTGATGGCGCGTTGCTTCTTGTTTTTTTTATAGTTTTCTAATAAGGAGAATGACTAATATGAAGACCTTGTATATATTTGCTGGGCCGCGCAGAAGATCCAAGGAGCCTGGGGCAATGCAACTATTGGGGTCCCTTTCACGCACACGCGCGCGCGCACACACACACACATATATATATATATATATATATATATATCCGTCACAGCGTCTCATTCATTACNATATATATATATATATATATATATCCGTCACAGCGTCTCATTCATTACTCGTTCGGGTTGAACACATTTTAATTGCTTCTCGATAATGTATTGGGGGTGAGAAAGGTCGACTTCAGATTAAATGCACTCATATTTGCATGTAGGCAGAGTAGAAAACTGTTTTGGAAAAACCTCTCTCTGTACACCCGACCGAGATTTGAAGTCTTACCTCCCTGTCACATGTCATGGCCCAAAAGGGGTACATGACTGACGAAAGTTCGGGAAACAATGGTCTAGTTGAGTATTTTATAATAACCAGAACGTGGAAATCTGCTTCCCCGCAAGTATGCCATATAAAAGTGGCGCAACTTTGCGCCCAAGATGCGCCTTTTATATTCGCTCCATTTCTCTATTCACTAAACAAGGAGCAAACTGTTGCCAAGCACGTTGGTGACGTCACAATAACGTCATCATTTGCTGTTTTTTGTGTGTGTTTTTTTTACTAATCCGTGTGAGGAATTGACTTCCCAAGTCAATCCTACTTTATTTAAAATCTTTAACTAAAATGGCAGATAATAATAATTATTATTATTTTCTTACTAGATAGAAATTAAATTAGAGTAGGCATATTTTTTGTTTCTTTTCAAACAACCAAATTATTTATTATAAAGTACATACCGATATTTATACTAGTTTAAATCTTTTGTTGCATTATTAAAACATTTATAGAAAATTTAAAGCATTTAAAAAAAGTATTTACCCACCATCTATAGTAGAGAGATGTATTTGTATGTTGTGGAACATTATTATTAGCACCGTGTCTTACTACCCGCTCGGGTTATACGCACTTACGCTAATGCGTAATGGTAGGGTGATGAAATGGAGGACCTACAGTTTAACGTGGGATCCGAACCACGGTAGGAGGCTTGGCATTCCCCACATTCACAAGATGTCTTGTCAGAGGGGAAGGAAGGGTTTGGCAAGCAGATAAATCCGTGCGGGGATCGCTGTGGAACACAAAACCTCACACATTCACAAGTTGTGATTAATACACGTCTTGTCAGAGGGGAAGGAAGGGTTTGGCAAGCAGATAAATCCGTGCGGGGATCGCTGTGGAACACAAAACCTCTTTGTATCCAAAGAGATCTTACACAGTTTGTTGTTTTATTTGATGTGGTTTTGTTTTATTTGATGTTGTCTTGTTTTATTTGATGTCATTTTGTTTTATGGAAACGAAAGTAATGCCATGGGCGTTATATGAATGTAATAACTAAGAGACGTCCTCGAGTATTTTTGCATCCGTTAGTGAGGCCCGTATCAATATGAAAAAAACCACGGCATTAAATTAATAGGCGTTGTCCTATTTCCCCAATGATACATCAAAAGCTAGGATTTAAAAATAACCTAGCTGTGTTTTAAGGTCCGTTTCCTTTTGTTGCGTGAGTTTCTTGCCGGATACGGTCATTGACACTCTTTTCGCCACTGCGCATGCCTCCGAACACCGGAAGTGGCATGACGGGTTGAGAGAGGAGCTCTTCCGAGAGGACGTGGAAGGTGTATGAACGATTACTGGATTCATCTTCAAAGACTACCCTTCAGGAAGACCCGGTGTGTCGCTACACACCATTCCACGAGGAATTTTCTAAACGCATCGGGTGACCTGGCGGTCTAGGGTTAAAGTGTCGGACTTCTGTGCAGGGGTTCAGGGTTCAATCCTCGGTCCCGGCACAGATTTATCTGATTACCAAACCCTTCCTTCACCTCTGGCAAGACATCTTGTGAATG
>CABFOW010010445.1:0-10483 GCA_902141385.1 Timema californicum
TTCGAACCTTGATCTCCCCGTCCTCAGCAGTCGAGCTCAACACGACTAGCGCGTTAGCCAACTACGCCACCGAGGCGGGTTTGGAGTTTATTCAATTTTTAATTTTGTCTTTAGCCCCCAAATTAAGGATGGTTTACAGATTAATAATTTTAAAAAATGGGATCTATCGATTGTGCTTAAAAAGAATATCGGGGTTGTTGGAAACCACAAATAACACTGCAATCTTTTAAAAATGGCACACACTATTTGGTTCAAAATGAGAATAAGAGTAGTTTTTTGCGTGATAAGTAATTTAATTTGCTTGTTTTTTAAAAATAAAAGTAAGCATTTAAAGATAGGGTTTAGTTTTCTGAGAAATTAATTTTTAAAATTTAATTATTTTTTCCAAAATTATCTATTTTTTTTTAATTGGTATATTTTACACTATAGATGTTAATGTATGTTGATTTTTCTAAAAATAAATTATCCGTTCATAAAAACTGCAACATGCTTCTATGAACAGAGTTCACTCCAAAGCATACGAGTGTAGTCAAATAGATAAGAGGTCAAAATAGCGGGCCCACAACATCAACAGGAACAAACAACATCATCCATATAGTTACTACATACCAAAAACTCTACAATTTCTTCAAAACAGGTTTCCACCACTACACAACATATCTTTAAGGAGCCTCCAAAAGTAACCCATAAACAACCTGCGTAACTTACTTGTAAAACCCAAACTGCCGGATCCCACTATTCAACCTGAACCAGCACAATTATTTTTACATACAATGTCACAATAATAATACAGTATACAAAACAATTTTTAGTTTTTCTATCTATCTATTTATTCACAGTGCTGTCATCTATACAGTGATATCATAACTTAAAAAGTCATATGTGGACAGCCAATCTTACAGTTCAACCAAAGGCATCAGTCTACTTTCTTGACCTGATGAAGTTGTCAGTGACAGTGAAATTTTGTTATTAAAAATATGTGTATGTGCATTTTTTTATAGTGTTTTATCTAACCGTTTGTACTTCAGTATCACCAAGGTAAGTGTGCTGGCTATCCCTCCTAATTTAAACCCTGATTTAGCCTAGTGATCTATTACAAATAATTATAAACAATGATTAATATCTGGCTTATTGAAAAGTACATAATTAATTAATTATAAACCCTTTGGTTTGGGCTTTTGTTTAGTACTGACCGGTGTGGGAATGCCTTGCGTGTCAGCCGGAGCCAGGTAACAGATGGGAGTGGCCTAACCAACTCTTGGCTCCACCCCTCTATAGTTCAGTGTTCCGTCCAGAGATAGCCCTAGTAACAAGATGCGAGATTTTAGCGTTACAACCTCTAAGTATATAACCAATTATTCGATAGTTAAGCTTTGGATTATAAATATTTTTATAGTAAATTGGTCTTAAAGAATTTAAAAGTTATAACTCCTTTTATAAAATGTCAAAACGCTACATTATTAATTTTTTTAGGTTGTGTCAAAAATATTTAATTTTATCATATGTTCACAAATGATAAAATAAAAGTAAGTAAAAAATAAAAAAGTTAGGAGCAGGTCTCACCTTTACATTCCTCCTTTACAAAATAAAACAAGTCACTGGTTCCTGCGATGTATTTATAAGACTGTATAGGTTATCTAAGTTGATAATGCAAATCAGCAAATAGATCGCTCTGAAATGGGCTCTTAAAAACCATTCGAACACCTAAGAGAGTATATGCAATATTATAGCTATTATTTGATCGAGGGAGGGTAAAGAAAATGACTAAAACGTCTAACTCTGATCCTGAAGGCCTTGGTTTGATCTTGAACTGCTCCTATAGAGAGACTTTTACTCCCCAGTGTGATTTTCTCAGATGATCAATGACGTCTTTATTTAAAATTCATCCGCTTGATTCTATTTTATTCGTTAGAAAATTTAAGTAATCGAAAAACACAACCAAAACTCTACGTGTTAGTAATAATACTATAGAAAAGGTATGTTCACAATAAACTCATAACTTCTATTATGTTGGAAAAAAGTTGGCAACCGATCAGAAAAAAACTGGGGTTTTGAGTCGCCACTCACGCATAATATAATTTATTTTTTTAATCAAGTGTGTAAACAAATTTAATAAATGTATATTTTAATGAAAATAACCCATATGAAATATTGTGTTGTAAAAACTCTCGTATATTCAGAATATATCCTGCCCCTTCATCAAAGTTTGATGGACTCCTAAATCTCTTAAGCGACCCCCCCACGTGACAGCTGTCACTTGCAACGTGGGCGTTGTTAGCGAATTTAAACAACTTTTGTTTTATTCTCTGGAGCGGCGGGTTCCTAAACTGCGCGCCGCGCCGCCCCAGCAAACTCGTGGGATATTTAAAATTAATAATTTACAGTTGTCAACGGGTACACAAATCCCATTAGTAAGTAATTGGTTATTTAATATATGTTTAATATATATGTATTATTTTTCAAACGACCACTATGCTGTTATGACAAAAAAAAAGAAGTTGATTAGCCCTAATTAAACTTTTTTTTTAGCACCTTGTCTTACCTCTTGTTTAGGTTTTACGCTTATGTAATAATTAAACTAATAGTTTTAGGGATTGAGGAGGTTATATTTAAAGGAAGTGCACCCACATTGGAATTGAAGGAGGGGGAAAAACAATTTTGGAAAAACCTCAGTACACCCGACCTGAATTTGAATTTCGATCTCCCCGTTATTGGTTGTATAGTCTACTTCTAGAGTATAGCGTTAGACCATGCGGCTTTCGAATCAGATAATGGTACTTTTGAGTATTTATTTTGACCTAGGAGCGTCTTGAGGGACATGCGAGGATAAGGACGCCGTGAACTGAAAAAGTTTGGGAACCTCTGTTCTAGAGTTTAAGAAACTGTTGACACGAAACAAACTGTCAAGATAGTAATGGGAGGTCGGATGGGGTTAGCACGGCTGTCCAAATAGGAAAATACCTTTTATCGGGGGTTAAAGTTGTCTTTTGTTTCCCCACTGCGTCTTAGTAACCTTTAGGGTTGTGAAATCCAATTTTCATAGAAATGACAGTTCAAAAACTACAAACTTTTTTTGTGGTAAATAATGAAAACTTTTTGCTATATTATTAGTGTTATTTATAGGTATTGTTATTATCTATTATTCGTGACATTTGCAAATCACATGACTTGACGTATGAATACGTGAAAGTAGAACTAATAACTCTAGTTGTATTCCTATTAAGATTATTCTGTACGTATGTATTAATGACGGGTGTATACAAATACATCGCGTTCATGGTACAAATACATTGCAGGTCCATCCATCACGTCGCGTTTCCCCCACCTCTCTACACACAGCTAACCCTACTCTGACGTACAACCAATAGGAATGAAGGGGCGTAAATATTCAATTACATCGCGTGTCCATTACATCACGTTTTGCTAGGATAATGTGCCTGACTCTCATTTTGAAGGTGGGCCTGGTTTCAAGGTTAGTGTGTCTGACTCTCAGCTCAGACTCTCACTTTAAGGCTGGTTTCAAGGTTAGTGTGTCTGACTCTCAGCTCAGACTCTCGCTTTAAGGCTGGTTGCAAGGTTAGTGTGTCTGACTCTCAGCTCAGACTCTCACTTTAAGGCTGGTTGCAAGGTTAGTGTGTCTGACTCTCAGCTCAGATTCTCACTTTAAGGCTGGTTGCAAGGTTAGTGTGTCTGACTCTCAGCTCAGATTCTCACTTTAAGGCTGGTTGCAAGGTTAGTGTGTCTGACTCTCGGCTCAGATTCTCACTTTAAGGCTGGTTTCAAGGTTAGTGTGTCTGACTCTCAGCTCAGACTCTCACTTTAAGGCTGGTTTCAAGGTTAGTGTGTCTGACTCTCAGCTCAGACTCTCACTTTAAGGCTGGTTGCAAGGTTAGTGTGTCTGACTCTCAGCTCAGACTCTCACTTTAAGGCTGGTTGCAAGGTTAGTGTGTCTGACTCTCAGCTCAGATTCTCACTTTAAGGCTGGTTGCAAGGTTAGTGTGTCTGACTCTCAGCTCAGATTCTCACTTTAAGGCTGGTTGCAAGGTTAGTGTGTCTGACTCTCAGCTCAGATTCTCACTTTAAGGCTGGTTGCAAGGTTAGTGTGTCTGACTCTCAGCTCAGATTCTCACTTTAAGGCTGGTTGCAAGGTTAGTGTGTCTGACTCTCAGCTCAGATTCTCACTTTAAGGCTGGTTGCAAGGTTAGTGTGTCTGACTCTCAGCTCAGATTCTCACTTTAAGGCTGGTTGCAAGGTTAGTGTGTCTGACTCTCAGCTCAGATTCTCACTTTAAGGCTGGTTGCAAGGTTAGTGTGTCTGACTCTCAGCTCAGATTCTCACTTTAAGGCTGGTTTCAAGGTTAGTGTGTCTGACTCTCAGCTCATATTCTCACTTGAAGGTTGGCTACAAGGTTAGTGTGCCTGACTCTCAGCTCAAACTCTCGCTTTAAGGCTGGTTGCAAGGTTAGTGTGCCTGAATTTCAGTTCAAACTCTCGCTTTAAGGCTGGTTGCAAGGTTAGTGTGCCTGACTTTCAGCTCAAACTCTCGCTTTAAGGCTGGTTGCAAGGTTAGTGTGCCTGACTCTCAGCTCAAACTCTCGCTTTAAGGCTGGTTGCAAGGTTAGTGTGCCTGACTTTCAGCTCAGACTCTCACTTTGAAGGTAATTCTGGTTGAAAGAATAATCTAACTCAAATACAACTTAAATAAACTTCACCATGACTGAGATACCTAGGCAATTGGATACACAACATTCCTAAAATAAACACACCATCATTTAGTGTCTTACTTCTTTGGAAAAAATTGTTTAGTTAAAAAGGTATGTTTTTAATTTGTAGATTATATTCTTATTTTATTATTCCATCTTTTATTTTCGTTGCACAACAGCAATTTGAATTTAAAATTTAAAGTCTGCAAGTTTTTTAAGGACATTAGATTTCTGGTAAGCTAGAAACTCTCCCCCTCCCAAGAGAGTCAGTTGACCCTTCATTCCCATTGGTTGTACGTCAGAGTAGGGTCAGCTGTGTGTAGAGAGGTGGGGGGAACGCAACGTGATGAACCTGCAATGTATTTGTACCATGAACGCGATGTATTTGTACCTTAACCGCGATGTAATGGACACGCGATGTATTTGTACTAAAAACGTGAAATAATGGACACTCGATGTATTTTTTAAACAAAAAACGCGACGTAATGGACACGTGATGTATTTATAACGCGACGTAATGGTGGTCCCCCATTAATGACAAGACCCACTTAGTTAGACGAATAATATTAGGTGTCACTTTCCCCCCTATCTCCCCACAAACGCGGGCTCACTTCTTCTAAATATAACCCCTAAAATCATTAGCGTAATTAATACATAAACGTATAAGCTGAACGGGTGGTAAGACGTGGTGCGAAAAATAAATTCGACTCATGGGGGAAATGATAACAAATAACTTATTGAATATTCTCCCCGTTAACAAAATGTCGGCCTACTAAACTGAAACTTACTGTTTCCAAGACAACGTCTCATTTTTCAATATATTTTCTTGAAATAGTTTTTATTTATAGTTAAATAACGAAAAATAACGCATAGTTGTTTTGGAGTAGTGTTACTTAGAAGTAAACAACTATGAAATGGTTGGGTCTAAAGAACATGCTAAGAGTCTAGTTTACTAAGAAAATATTTTGTTTCGGTAATGTAAACACTGCGATTTTTTAAAGCCATATTATAAACCTATTATATTATAATACTAATGTGTACTCGCAGTTTTCAAAGTCCTTTTCAGATTAATGCTCAAGATGGAAGTGTAGGGGAAGCGATAAAAGTTATGTGTTTTTGCAGTTATTATAGCGCTTTCTTTTTACCAAAATAAAAAAATTATTTCTCCAGTAGAAACATAAGAGCTTAATTTTATTCACAGGATGACCTGGAGTTCTAGGGGTAAGGTGTCAGACTTCTGTGCTGGCGGTCTGGGGTTCAATCCTCGGTCCCGGCACAGATTTATCTGATTACCGAACCCTTCCTTCACCTCTGACAAGACATCTTGTGAATGTGAGGAATGCCAGGCCTCCACCGTGGTTCGGATCCCACGTTAAATTGTAGGTCCTCCATTTCATCTCACAATCACCCTACCATTACACATTAGCGTAAGTGCGTACAACCCGAACGGGTAGTAAGACGCGGTGATAATAATAATAACAATAATTTTATTCACAAGATGAAATCAACATTTGTTGAATATCTGTCATGAGCATAGTGGCACTAGAGGACAAATATTTAAAGGAAGAGAAAAAGTTGACATTAAATTCCAGGACACCTTAAACAGATATTCAACAAATGTTGATTTCAACATGTGAAGAAAATTAAACTTTAGATTTGAACTGGAGCAATATTTGATATATTTTGACAATAAAAAAGGCGAGGCCTGCGATAAAAACTATAAAAATATATAATCTTGTTGGTCACCTCTCTAAACCCCTCACCCTTTTGATTAAACTGGGTGGGTAATTTTATAGGCTACTAAGGGAAATTCTCTCCTTTGATTACCTGGCATTTGTCCTTTAGATAAAATGTATCGTGGGGTTACATTAGACTTTGTCATGACCCAGGGGTACAATATAAACATAAATGTTTGAGAACCGTTTCTCTATATCTTACCCTCAATGAATTTTAAAAGAATGTTAACTGCAAATATGTACCTGGTCTAATCCCGCCCATCTTACCCCAGGTATTATCTACGAGATATTAAAACTGATAGTTAACTTACACACGGCCTTCACAAACCGCCAGAAGCTCTTTTACCATTATCATCCCTTATAATCCAGTCTCCTCTCTTCAACTGCTTCCTCCAACATTATTTTTTTTAGGGTCGCGACCGAACCACCCCTCTAGCCCGCAGGATAATATGCTAAATAATATCCTTCTCCTTCCGCCGGAGTTTTCATAGTCACCACCTCGCCATAAGATCACTAACCACTTTTTTTTTAACGAGGTAAAAATTTAACTCACTCTTTTTTTTTTGTTCTTTTGGAAAAAGTCTAAAATAAGTTTAAAGGATAATTCTTTTGCAACTGTTTGGTTTTTAAAATAAACCCGCGAGCGTCTGGCACCAAGCTAAATATGTTTTCTTTGTTGAATATTTTGGTTTTAAAACAAGATTATTTCTTATGTATAAAAAAATAGCCCATGTTTCACTCCTTATTTTATTTATTGAAGGTATTTTAAAATGAAGTTTCTGAACTGGATGATTTATATCGGCGCGTAACTTTCAAACTAATTTATTAGGCCTAATAGAACATTCGTTAATTTTTACTGACATGCCAGCAGTAGAACCCGAGACCCCTAGATCAGTTGACAGACGTACTACCAATTGATCTAAGGTGTCGGACCAATTTTTTTTTACAAGGTCATAAGAAACTCGACCAAAAAAAGTTTGATAAAACATTTTGGCGCAAAAGATATAACTCAATCGACTCTCAATTTTACGAAACGAATTTTTAACTTGGGATGAATAGTAAAAGTTTTGTGAACGGATAAAATTTAAAAAATATCAAATGTTTAAAATGATTGGTTTATATAACCTTTTTGACCTAAAATTACCAAACTATTATTATAAAAAAAAAAGTTTCAGAAGTGATTTTTAATACGGTTTTTTTGTTAGTTGACGAAGCGAATATAAAAATGTTGGTGTGAATTCGATGGGGCGTGACCTGTAGAATGATGAGGTATAGATAGCGGACAACTAACTGCACGTTTTTTTATATCAAAATGAAGTTTAAATAAATACATCTTTATTTCTTCCTTTTATTTGAGGTATTTATTTACTTTATTACTTTCTAAGCCAACTTACTATATCAGCACACGACTTATAAAATAATATAACTTAAATCCAGTCAGACACCCCCCACCCTACCCCCGGCTGTTAATTCATCACTGTGAAAGGGTGAACCCACATTTAACCAATGATACATTGTTTTGCCATGCCGGGAATCGAACCTGGGACCTTTAAATTAGTAGATAAACACACTACCGATTGAATCAAGGTGTCGGACTAAACTAATACAAATGTTTACAGATATGTTGATCTCAATCTGCTTTTCAAGAAAATATTCATTTTTTATTTGGAATAAAAGATAAATTTAAGCTATTGATAGCAATTTACTAAAGCACATCATCAAGAAAGCTCTTAGTGTGAATATTTGCCTATAGGAGTGTTGTCAGGGGTCTGCAACCTATTTTTCAATTTAGGATTCATGCTTAATATGTGACCCTTCGGTTCTCCATGGTTGTAAAAAAAATACTTGGGGCCCCATACTTTGTGTATATTCATGGGCAAACAAACACCAACAAAATATCTACCAAGATAACATTTCACCACCCGATTCTGTGGCCGCATGGTCTATTGCGTCAATCTCGTGCTATACTAGATGGCGGATCGGGGTTAGAATCCCAGTGGGGGTGTACTGAGAATTTTTCCAAAATTGTTTTACACTCTCTCCACGCAAATGTGGTCACACTTCTTATAGATTCAACCTTCCTCAGCCCTAAGTAATTAGTCTAATTATTACATACGTGTATAATCTGAACGGGTAGTAAGACGTAGCGTTAAAATAAAAAAATAACCAAAATAAATGACGTTGGATAATGGATAATGTTTAAACAATGCAGATATATGTGGCCACATGTGGCCTAAAGACCGCGTGTTCCTCATCCCTGGTCTGAGGTTCGAGTCTCCGGATGAATTGGGGTAGGATTTTAACTTGCGGTTTTACCAACGCTTATGTGGGTGTTTTTAATTTAAGATTATTCACTCTTAGCCAACCCCCCTCCCCAACCCCCGTTAGATTTGATAGTTTATATCTATGTGCGGCGAGGGAGTCTAAAACCATTTATTTAGTAAAAAAAACTCTCAAATCATCCATCCGGAATTCGAACCCTGACCTCCCAATCACCAGAAAACCATAGCAGATAAGATTGGTGCATAGACCGACATGGCCACTAATTCGAGGATCAAGGGGGTAGAAAATCTTGGTTTTAAACGTACTTGGTGGGAAAATAAAAGTGTATGAATTATAAACTAACTCAACCCAGGGTAGCATACTTTACACCACATAACAATATTAATATAACTATCTGTTTAACAATACGGATTATTATAATATATCACATTGTTTTAATCACCCCTGGGATCGAGCGAGTGTCCTCAGACTTGCAATATACCACTATAACTACTTGTACACGGATATACAGTAGCCCCATGGCTTCTTTGGTGCTGAATGACAGCTCACAGCTGACTTCCGACAGTAAACATTTAGGTATATACAGTAGCCCCGTGGCTTCTTTGGTGCCGACTGACAGCTCACAGCTGACTTCTGACAGTCAACATTTAGGTATATACAGTAAACCCGTAGCTTCTTTGGTGCCGACTGACAGCTCACAGCTGACTTCCGACAGTAAACATTTAGGTATATACAGTAGCCCCGTGGCTTTTTTGGTGCCGACTGACAGCTCACAGCTGACTTCTGACAGTAAACATTTAGGTATATGCAGTAAACCCGTGGCTTCTTTGGTGCTGACTGACAGCTCACAGCTGACTTCTCACAGTCAAAATTTAGATATATGCCTAAATTTTTACTGTCAGAAGTGACAGCTGCTAAACACATGTTTTTGCAGATCATATGGTTCGGCGTAGGGATACATAATTACGGTCGGGTAACTTTTCAAAGCTGTCAGTCAGCACCAAGGAAGCCTTGGGGATACTGTACGAACTTGAACACGTAATATTTGATTGTGTTGCTGTGAAACCTATTAATATTATATGTTTCGTTCGGGATTTCCGTCGCAAAACTTCCACCGGAATATATTGGTTTTATTGTTTCTATTGTACGTCTGAACGCTAATAACGGCAGTATATTTTGTAAAATGGACGACTGGAAGTAGCGAATAAAAAAATAACAGCTCTTACTCCCTGGAATTTCATTTGTTTGCCCTGAAATATGAATTTTTCCTACGACTACTGGATGTGTTTACGATTCTTACGATTGATTTTATAGACGCTCTTCGGCCGTAAATGTTTGACGGGTATAGTTCTACAACCTCGTGTTTTGATAAGACGGGTCTGTCTGTCTGTCTGTATTCTTTGTTTGATTTGTAAATATGATACAGAAATAAACATAGTTGGTAGTTACAGAGATTTAACAAAAGTTACCATTTTAATTATGTATACATTAATATTTTGAATAAAAATATCATAAAAAAGAGTTAAATTTAAACAGTTAACAATATTATGATATCTACGTAGACAAATTATTTATATACTGTAATATGTTTGAACACTTTTTACTAAAAGATATTTGTAAACTGGAAAGTCCTAGACGCAGATGTGAGAATAGCATTGGAATGGATCTGAAGGAGATAGAGTGTAATGAGGTGGACTGGATAGAACTAGCTCAAGATAGGGATAGGGTGTAATGAGTTGGACTGGATATAACTAGCTCAAGA
>CABFOW010010446.1:0-10481 GCA_902141385.1 Timema californicum
ACGAGATCAGGTCGGGTAAGTCAAGCCAGATCGGGTTTTAGATCGGGTCCAGTCGTTTAAACTTTGCCTCGGTACCGACTTTCGGAAATACGAGGGATCTAGATTTTTAAAAGTCTCGCCCGGTGTAATTTATTAAAGACCTAGCTTCGCCGGGAATCAAACCAGAAAAAAATATATACGACGGATATAGTTTTAAAAAAATCGCTCAGGGGGAAAAAAATACGGTAAATCCCCCCCTCCCATCGAAAAGAATTGAAGACGGGAATATAGGACAAAAATCTGGTCTAGAGAAAATAAACGGACGACACGCTCAAGCACACAAAGAAAAAGTACACATCAGCGAGATTCTGACCGGCCGAGGGGGTGAGAGGTGATGAATAAGAGAACGGGTGAAAGAATATATATAATAAACATACTGGAGAAGGGTGCGTGAAAACAGATAAGCGAAAAGAAAACAAAAATAATTCCTTAGACTGTGGATCGTTGGTAGAAGGGGGGGAAGAAAAGGGGGACAGCCCTTCCAGCGCCAGAGTAGGCTAACCCGAAGTGGCCGGGTTCGAATCCCGGCGCGTCGACGGGAAAACCGATAAGAGGAAGAGGGAAGAGAGCGAAAGAGAAAGGGGCCGCGTGAAGCCGGAATCATAGCGCCCTTTACCGTAGAGGATAGATGTCGGTATTTTTAAATTATTCGCCGGAGAGGATCGACGAGAGCGTGCACCGTGCGATCGTCGAGAAGTACAAGGTGAAACTGTGCGTCGAGAAGGGGAGAGGCGGCAGACACCCTCACCTGCACTACATCCTCGACACAAGTGTAGGACGTCGACCGTCACTAACTTGTTGAAGATGCGTTTCGGGATGGGTCCTCACATACTCACCGGGAAGACCGTCACGGACCTGCCTAAACTGGTGAAGTACGTGAGCAAGGACCCGTCCCGGAAATTGAGGGTGTGCGATCTGCCGCCGGGCGACTTCGAGAGATGGGCCAAGTCAGGCGATGGGACTAAAAAGCTGAAGACGAGGTTGGGGACCACGGCAGACGCCGGGGACATCGTGCTCTAAGCCGCCTGGAGATCAGACAGGGGACACTAGGCGGAGGCGGCGAGCTCCTCGAGACTGACCTACTGGGACCAGATATGCGCGGAATACACCAGGAAGACCGGCACGCTGGTCTCGAGGTATCTCAAGGAGCTCCTGCAGATCAACGGCACGAGTCTCTTGATGAGGCTCCGGGACCATGAGACAGGAGAGAACATAGACATGATGCCGTGGAGGACGCCCGACCCTCCCCGGTGGAGCCGGACCAAGCCTGCACCTCGCGAACGGCCCCGCCGACCGAATCGGAAGGTCGGGTCTCATCTCCCCCCCTAGCCGAGACTACGTTACGCTCGCGCACCCCCTCGACGTCGTCGCGATCGTTCGAACACGACTCGGAATTCGAGTCGGGTGAGTCCCAAAAATTTAAAAAATATATATATAAAATATACATAAACCGATGACACCACCCCCACTCCATGAGAAACGAAAATTAAAATAAGGACGCCGGAACCCCCTGAACCTATAAAAAAAATCTATATTTCTGTTCATAGATTGAAAGGTCCGGCCGAAGCGGAGGAGTCGTAGAAGAAGGGTTAGGGACCAGGGGGGGCGGGCGGGGGCGCACCCGTCTCTACAACGAGGATCGCACCCCCCCAACACACACACCAAATATCCGAAACTAAAAAAAAAGAACGCCGGGCATACGTAGCCGTACGTCTTTTTAATTTATTTTTATAACCCGGGGTACGTTCTATTTCTTTTATACGTACCCCCTCCCCCTTTTCACGTAAGAAAACGCTATCTCACAGAAATAAGAGAGAGAGAACGGAAAAACAAATCAAATAAAACAGAGTCCGGGTCCTAAACCCGGAGGGTACGTCGTATATATATATATATATTTTATTTTATTTCTCTATTCGTCTCCTACCCGCGCCCGAGGGGACATCCCCGCGGTAGAGACGGCGAGAAGACGAGAGGCGCTATACGGGTGGAGGGACTTTCCATTACGGGTGATTCCGGAGACGCCACCATCGCCCGGCGAGGGTACGCCGAGCCCCGTGATAGCGGAGACGCCACAATCGCCCGGGGAGGGTACGCCGAGCCCCGTGATAGCGGAGACGCCGAGGGCGGCGTCATCGGCGTACCAGCGGTGGCAGGATGCGTGGACGCCGCCGCCGGCCCCAAAAAAGTAAAAGACGGCTACGATCGTAGTACGGGACCGAGACTGGCATAAGGAGACCCGAGGGGAGGAGAAAGAAAAAAGACTAAGAGACCTCGCCCCCGGAGAAACCCGGTCCCGCCGACGCCTCGCACTCCCGAGACTCCGGGAAAAACGACTAAGTCGACGCCCAGGGAGGAGGAGGAAGACAAGCCACAGACGCCCGACCTACCCGACTGGGACGGGTCGGGTCTTAAATAAATAAAAAAGATGCCCACCCCCAAAAAGATTCCCCTCCCTGTTTTGTAAATTAAATAAAAGATAATAAAGGTTAAAAAAATACCAAAAAAACAAACCCAAAATAACAATCGAAAAGCAAACCATAGACGGACGCTAGGGAGGCTGGGAAGCCTCCGCGTCACGTCATACGACGGGCGAGACGATAGTCTTTTCCCCATTTCTCTCTTATTTCGGCTAGAGAGAGAAAGAACGAATCCCCACCACCCTTACGTTCCTAAGCGACCACAGTGTTGAAGTAGGGCGGGATCCGCCGAGACGATTCCTGACCTCCTTGGTCCGGTCGGTATGGTAGCGGACTTCCCACCCGGGTCTACGTACCCGTACGTCTTTTTAATATTTTTTTTAACCCGGGGTACGTTCTATTTCTTTTATACGTACCCCCCGCCCCTTTCACGTAAGAAAACGCTTTCTCGCCAAGAAAGAGAGAACGGGAAAACAAAACAAAGAGTCCAGGGTTCTAAGCCCGGATGGTACGACGTATATATATATTTTATTTTATTTCTCTATCCGTCACCTACTCGCACCCGAGGGGACACCCGCGCGGTAGAGACGGCGAGAAGACGAGAGAGACACTCGGCCGCAAAAAACAGGAGAAAGCGAGAACTGGACCTGTCACGGTCACCCCCACCGCCGCTACTGCGTAGCGAAGCAAGAGGGGTGGAAGAAAAGGGCGGTAGGGGAAGGACACGGGTCCCGGTCCAGAGACGGGGAACGTCATTACGCACCCAAGCTAAACAGAACAAGGATATACTAGATGACAGACGTGGAACCACAGACCGACCGTACGAGGATGTGGAGGCCGGAGGACGCCTGGGGGATCGCCGTCCACGCTAGGGAGCGTTACGGCCCGGAGGTCCCCCGGGAAAAATCCGAGATCGCAGCCTTTTGGAGGGGGGCCCTGTCGGAGCACACTAGGGTCCCGTGGGATCAGGCGTTGGTGAGTCTGATGTCAGAAACGGGCCTCTCTCCTGAAACCGGTAGAACATGAGAGGCGGGTGGCGGCGCTATACGGGTGGAGGGACTCTCCCTTACGGGTGAATCCGAAGACGCCGCCATCGCCCGGCAAGAGGACCAGCGGCAAGGGTACGTTGAGCCCCGTGATAGCGGAGACGCCGAGGCCGGCGTCGGCTGTGCAGGAGGCGGGGACGACGACGCCGGCTCCGAAAAAGACGGCTAC
The DNA here is from genome assembly GCA_902141385.1 of Timema californicum. Taxonomy (NCBI): domain Eukaryota; kingdom Metazoa; phylum Arthropoda; class Insecta; order Phasmatodea; family Timematidae; genus Timema; species Timema californicum. Next base: position 3,672 of record CABFOW010010446.1, read on the forward strand.
GACTGGAGTACGGGACCGAGACTGGCTAAGGAGACCCGAGGGGTGGGATCCTCGGGGGAGGACGGAGGAGAAAGAAAAAGACTACGAGACCTCGCCCCCGGAGAGCCCGGTCCCACCGACGCCTCGCACTCCCGAGACTCCGGGAAGAACGGCGACGTCGACGCCAGCGCCCAGGGCGGAGGAGGAAGAGGAGCCACCGACGCCTCGCACTCCCGAGACTCCGGGAAGAACGACGACGTCGACGCCAGCGCCCAGGGCGGAGGAGGAAGAGGAGCCACCGACTCCCGACCTACCCGACTGGGACGAAGAGTTCTAGCGCACCGGTCGGGTAGGGTCTTTAAAAAATACAAAAAGATGCCCCTTCCTGTTTTGTAAATAAAATAAAAGATAATAAAGGTTAAAAAAAATACCCAAAAAACAAACCCAAAAACCAAACCCATAATAAAAATAAAGGTTAAAAAAATACCCAAAAAACAAACCCAAAAACCAAACCCATAATAACAAAAAAATAATAACAATCGAAAAGCAAACCATAGGCGGACGCTAGGGAGAATGGGAACCCTCCGCGTCACGTCATACGACGGGTGAGACGACAGTCTTTTCCCCGTCTCTCTCTTACTTCGGCTAGAGAGAGAAAGAACGAATCCCCACCACCCTTACGTTCCTAAGGGACTTTTACTTTAGTTCAAATAATATTAGTTTAAAAAATTTCGCGAGATTAAATTTAGCCAGAGGGATTTATTTATTTGTGTTTTTCTGATGAGTTCTCTGGGAAAATAAGTTACAGATCACCAAAGACAACTGGATATCATCAACTGGGAAAGAGTTATCAAATCAATGATTGACCGTGACAGAATCGAAAGGCAGAGGGGAAGGAATAGGGCAAAAGAGTGGCATGTGGTTTTTGATCACAATGACTGGCTCCACATTGAGGGTAAGGTCGATGTTGTTCCTTCAAAAAATTATAAAAATAAATTATTTTCTATGTTTTTGCCCAAGTGCTAACAGATAATATTGTTTGTTATTTATTGGGGTGTGTTAGCAGATGAACACGTGACATTGGATACCCTTTTGGACGTTCTTCGTGCGAATCCAGGCCCAGACAGCCACTGCAAGTATATTCAAAAGAGGAAGAATGACGCTCTACAAGCTACTTCATTAAATTGGATTCCCTTGGCGGGAGACAAGTGGAAGAAAAGTTCTGATGGAAGAGGTCAACGGTGCGGTCAAGAAATAGCATTTTTGAGGGCATACAGGAAGCTTGAGCCAGAAAACAATTTCATATTCCTTTACGAAACATGGATTTTTTTCCAAGGTTGAGTGTCTTTTTAGGAAATATATTGCTAGTATAGCATTAGCGAAATCAAATATAAGCACAGGCCTGGTTAAAAGATTGTTGCTTGCGCAAAAACTAATAAATTAGTATAAGTTTAAATAACCTCTTTCGTTAAACAATGTTTCCGACCTGACTATGGTTCTTATTTGTGAAATGCCACCATCTGGCCTTCATTTAGCTTTTATTGAGTGTTATTTTAAATTTGTTAGATGGTTTATTATCTTACTGGAAGAACATTTAATCTTAATGAGGAATAACACCGATTCTAGCATAGAAATAAACACTGATATTGTTATTTAACAATCAATTGTAAACTTTACTTAAAAAATAAATTCAATTTTCAAATAGAATAAACTCATTTTATAAACTGTAAAATACAGATCGTTTCATATCTTTACAATTTATGGAAATCGTCCCGAAAAGTTGGTAAGATGGTACTAAGAATGCCTGCAAGAAACGTTCACCAGGTGATGAGAAGAGGTTCATCGTTCTACATGCTGGCAACACTGAGGGTTTCGTGGAAGGTGCAAGCCTTTTGTTTGCATCAAGGAAGTCAAATAGAGATTACCATGGGGAGATGAACGGCGACAACTTCGAGACGTGGATGATAGAACAAGTGCTTCCTTCTCTTGAAGAATCTTCTGCCATTGTGATGAATAATGCTCCATATTATTCTGTTCAGATGTGTCAAAACACTATTAACTTATTTTTAATACACCCATAAATAATATTTATACATATATGTTGTCACTTATCTTCAATTAAAGATGTAGTTTTAATAACCCGCTCTCCACCCACAAACACATTTATTAAAGCCGTCATAACTTATTTGTTATTGCCTTACTATATTCCTACAGGTGGAGAAACTACCCACAAATAGTTGGAGGACAGACGAATACGTGTAATGGGTAACGAAGCACGACATCAAGTTCGACCCCTCAGCGATGAAAATTGAGCTGATGAGCAAAGCTTATACCACAAACAAGAAAAAAGTTAGACCTGGGTATTGTATTAAAGAATTAGGCTGCTTTCACTATATAACTCAATAGCAATAACCAGGTGTTTCAATCAGATTTGATAGCAATAACCAGGTGTTTCAATCAGATTTGATAGCAATAACCAGGTGTTTCAATCAAATTTGATAGCAATAACCAGGCGTTTCAATCAAATTTGATAGCAATAAACAGGTGTTTCAATCAAATTTGATAGCAATAACCAGTTGTTTCAATCAAATTTGATAGCAATAACCAGTTGTTTCAATCAAATTTGATAGCAATAACCAGGTGTTTCAATCAGATTTGATAGCAATAACCAGGTGTTTCAATCAGATTTGATAGCAATAACCAGGCGTTTCAATCAGGTATGATAGCAATAATCAGGCGTTTCAATCAGGTATGATAGCAATAATCAGGCGTTTCAATCAGGTATGATAGCAATAATCAGGCGTTTCAATCAGGTATGATAGCAATAATCAGGCGTTTCAATCAGGTATGATAGCAATAATCAGGCGTTTCAATCAGGTATGATAGCAATAATCAGGCGTTTCAATCAGGTATGATAGCAATAATCAGGCGTTTCAATCAGGTATGATAGCAATAATCAGGCGTTTCAATCAGGTATGATAGCAATAATCAGGCGTTTCAATCAGGTATGATAGCAATAATCAGGCGTTTCAATCAGGTATGATAGCAATAATCAGGCGTTTCAATCAGGTATGATAGCAATAATCAGGCGTTTCAATCAGGTATGATAGCAATAATCAGGCGTTTCAATCAGGTATGATAGCAATAATCAGGCGTTTCAATCAGGTATGATAGCAATAATCAGGCGTTTCAATCAGGTATGATAGCAATAATCAGGCGTTTCAATCAGGTATGATAGCAATAATCAGGCGTTTCAATCAGGTATGATAGCAATAATCAGGCGTTTCAATCAGGTATGATAGCAATAATCAGGCGTTTCAATCATATATGATAGCAATAATCAGGCGTTTCAATCATATATGATAGCAATAATCAGGCGTTTCAATCATATATGATAGCAATAATCAGGCGTTTCAATTAAAGTTGATAGCAATAATCAGGCGTTTCAATTAAAGTTGATAGCAATAATCAGGCGTTTCAATTAAAGTTGATAGCAATAATCAGGCGTTTCAATTAAAGTTGATAGCAATAATCAGGCGTTTCAATTAAAGTTGATAGCAATAATCAGGCGTTTCAATTAAAGTTGATAGCAATAATCAGGCGTTTCAATTAAAGTTGATAGCAATAATCAGGCGTTTCAATTAAAGTTGATAGCAATAATCAGGCGTTTCAATTAAAGTTGATAGCAATAATCAGGCGTTTCAATTAAAGTTGATAGCAATAATCAGGCGTTTCAATTAAAGTTGATAGCAATAATCAGGCGTTTCAATTAAAGTTGATAGCAATAATCAGGCGTTTCAATTAAAGTTGATAGCAATAATCAGGCGTTTCAATTAAAGTTGATAGCAATAATCAGGCGTTTCAATTAAAGTTGATAGCAATAATCAGGCGTTTCAATTAAAGTTGATAGCAATAATCAGGCGTTTCAATTAAAGTTGATAGCAATAATCAGGCGTTTCAATTAAAGTTGATAGCAATAATCAGGCGTTTCAATTAAAGTTGATAGCAATAATCAGGCGTTTCAATTAAAGTTGATAGCAATAATCAGGCGTTTCAATTAAAGTTGATAGCAATAATCAGGCGTTTCAATTAAAGTTGATAGCAATAATCAGGCGTTTCAATTAAAGTTGATAGCAATAATCAGGCGTTTCAATTAAAGTTGATAGCAATAATCAGGCGTTTCAATTAAAGTTGATAGCAATAATCAGGCGTTTCAATTAAAGTTGATAGCAATAATCAGGCGTTTCAATTAAAGTTGATAGCAATAATAAGGCGTTTCAATTAAAGTTGATAGCAATAATAAGGTGTTTCAATTAAAGTTGATAGCAATAATAAGGTGTTTCAATTAAAGTTGATAGCAATAATCAGGCGTTTCAATTAGCGTGTATGTACATGTTACGCCCCTTGAAGAAAACACACCTTACAATCAGTAATAATACTCTAGTCCATATGTTTTCATATAAGGGTGACTACTAAAAAGGACAATTCACAAACAGAAAGATAAAAATAAATAATCTTGTTTTGCAATAATGAGAAAAACCAAGAACATTATTTTAGTGACATAAATAAACTGCATGTCATAAGTAGTAAAGTTAAGCTAATTTCATACCACCCCACTCCCTTTAAAAAAAAGGTTTTAAATCTTATAAATCTTTATTTGACATTATAATACTAAATATATCAGATCAATAGCGTAACGTAATGAAAATATTTTAATGAAAAGTCATATAAAACTGAAAATACTCATATAAAATACAATATATTAATGTTTTTTGCATAATATATATTGGTTTATTGAATATTTTAATTCAATTTTAGGAAAATATTTTTGTTGAGCCTCTATTTTTTGTTGATTGCATTTTATTATATATATATATATATATATATATATAAACCATGAGATTTACATAATAAAAGAATATTAGTTTTTATATAATCTTAATAATTTGTATATGTTTTGGATTGCTGAAGGTACAAGATTGATGAAATGGTACGCGAGTGCGGACACCAGGTGTTGCTATTGCCTCCGTACCATTGTCAATACAATCCTATTGAGCTGGTGTGGGTAAACTGTTGTCATTACAATCCTATTGAGCTGGTGTGGGTAAACTGTTGTCAATACAATCCTATTGAGCTGGTGTAAGTAAACTGATGTCAATACAATCCTATTGAGCTGGTGTGGGTAAACTGTTGTCAATACAATCCTATTGAGCTGGTGTGAGTAAACTGATGTCAATACAATCCTATTGAGCTGGTGTGGGTAAACTGTTGTCAATACAATCCTATTGAGCAGGTGTGGGTGAACTGTTGTCAATACAATCCTATTGAGCTGGTGTGGGTAAACTGTTGTCAATACAATCCTATTGAGCTGGTGTGGGTCAACTACAGGAAACATACAGGAAGAAACAACAAATTTGATGATGCGACTGTCCGAGCCCATTAGCAAAAAGCCTTGGCTAGAGTCACACCTTTAAAGTACTAAGCTTTATTTTAAACATTTTGAAAGTTTTACAATAAAAATGATAAAGAAGATTGTATCTTCACTGTCATTTGTTTTTAATTATAATATATGTTTTTTTTTTAAATTCCATTTCAGTTTGGAGTAAAAATGTCGACCACACTGAGAAGATTATTAATGATGATTGGGCAAGAGAAATGAAGATAGATGCGAGCGAAACCTAAATTTTCATAATACAAATAGGCAACAACGAAAGTGACAGTGATGAAGAAGTGATGGTAGTACCGCTATTGCCAGATTAAGGTACAAGGTAATGATAACCTACAGAGTTAAAGCACCTTTAAAATAACAGTTTTATAACAGGTTTTTCAAGCAACATACTGAATTATAAATAACATTCCAAAATCATAAAAATTAATTTCCGCAGTGAGTATAAAATATGGGCCTAATATATTTATTATTATATTTAAGAGCAAAATGTCATCTTATACTATCAGTTTAAAGTGTTTCAGCTATACTAATAAATTTAGTGATTTTCTTTCAGATTATACAAATCAGTTTAAATTGTTTCACTTTTAGATTATAATCAAATCAGTTTAAAATGTTTTCTTTCAGCTTTGTGGCAAACAAAAATTAATTTCAAAATTTCTTGGATGCATAATATTGGTCTAAATTAGTGTAGTTAACTATCACAGTCATAATCTCTCTACATTACCATATGATTTCATTATAGCTGTCCCAAGTGACAGTGACAGCTACGAATTGTTGGCTTAGGGATGTATTAGGGACTATTTCTAGTAACTTTATGAGCGGTCATCCAAGTAAACTTAGACCGTGAATGCCATTTAAGTTTAAAAAAACAACAGAACAAACATGTTGAAATAAAAATCTGTTAAAAAAACAAATAAAACTGGTTAGCTCTTTATAGGTTTATGGTAAATTGATTTACCACATCGAGTATGTCACAATATCGCCCGACTTGGCTGAATGAATCTACCCTTAATGGTATATTTCAATAATAGCTATGAATATGTACTTTAAATAAAATTACCAAGTCTAGTAACATCTGTATCCCATTGGCTACAACAAAGAATATAGTTTGTGGTAAACCTGTATACCACCTAGCGTTGAGGCATACTTCAGTTTAGTTTTCAAGACATTTTGGGGACTTTTTATTTTTTTACTCGTCGTTGTATAGTATGTTTTTATCTGCATATTTTAAAGTGTTTATTATACTTTGAGGTATATTTTAAAAATGTATTATTGAATTTATTTATGATTTTTATCAGTAAACCTATGATGTTATTTGCCACCCTACCTTGTATTTCCCTATTTATTTCTACTTTTGTGAACAATTATAATTTAAATTTCCG
>CABFOW010010449.1:0-10466 GCA_902141385.1 Timema californicum
AACTGCTTTTCTACCTTTCTGAGTCAATACTTTGTCAGGTTTGTGGAGAGCAGTGTAGCCGCTCTCGTCTGCGTTGAATATTTAATCAGAGGGTATTTTTCTAATATCATTTTCATCAAACAGAACATTCTCTAGGGTGTCAAAAAATATTGACTTTGCCTTCATTGAATCCTACTGCTAGGTGGATAGATGTTGCTTCCGGTTCGCTTACTGAGAGTTCTGGGTCTCGTTCCAGAAACCCATTAACCTAGTCTATCCCAGCTGTTTTTTTCTCTCTACATTGAATGGATGTTCGATTCCATTAATTTCGCAATATATGAACACACATGATCTCAAACTGGAAATACTCTCTCCAAAAAGCCTCTTTTCCATATCTAATAGTATTTTGATAAATTCCTTTTCTCCAGCCTTGTTGAGAACTGCTTTTCTTCAGAGAGATTTAGTTACCTTTCCGCACAACAGCAAGTGGTCTTCGAAGCGTGTGACGTGGTACTCCACATTGGCATGCTGCCTTATTTTCACTCTCACTTCCCTGTAGAACTTGCCGAACAGCAGTTGACATGCTCAGCTCATCCCACCCACCACGACTAGGTTTTGACAAAGCCATCCAAGCAAATAACATAAAACTATCATTAATATTTATTAACATCATTAACTATTTCACGTAATTTTAATTTTTATTATAACTATTATTACTTTAACTATCTTAAGCAAGATGTAGCTGTAGCACTGTGAAAAGTGTAAAAATTCACCATATAAAAAAATCAAGGTATTATGAGCACCCCTGCTTAATTAAACAATTGGGGCCATTTCACCTTTTCAGCCATCTTGTTCGTTGTGGTGAGATGTTAACTTTAATATTTTTCAAAGGATGCAATGAGTAGGTTTTGTTTTACATTTACTTAATTAACGACCAAACCAACGATCAATATAATCCCTGTTGCTTATACAAACTATGAGAAACATTTTAGTAAATTAATTTTAAACGTACCTTTTCATAAACTGATAAATTCAGGACGCTGTGATTCTTTTATTATCGCCATGACAAAGCCATCCAAGCAAATAACATAAAACTATCATTAATATTTATTAACATTGTTAACTATTTCACGTAATTTTAATTTTAATTATAACTATTATTACTTTAACTATCTTAAGCAAGATGTAGCTGTAGCACTGTGCAAAGTGTAAAAATTCACCATTTAAAAAAAATCAAGGTATTATGAGCACCCCTGCTTAATTAAACAATTGGGGCCATTTCGCCTTTTCAGCCATCTTGTTCGTTGTGGTTAGATGTTAATTTTAATATTTTTCAAAGGATGCAATGAGTAGGTTTTGTTTTACATTTACTTAATTAATGACCAAACCAACGATCAATATAATCCCTGTTGCTTATACAAACTATGGGAAACATTTTAGTAAATTAATTTTAAACGTACCTTTTCATAAACTGATAAATTCAGGACGCTGTGATTCTTTTATTATCGCCATGCACTTCCTTCTAAGTCTAACTCGCTGTCGCTTTCAGAAGGAACAAAAACACCGGTTTCATCTTTATCGGATTCAACAATCGCAGTTGGCTTGTGACTCTTTCCTTCCATTTGATGTTTGAATGTTAACTGCTTCTTGACTTTCACAGCCGAATCATTTTTCTTATTCAAAGAAGCGCACAACTCTGGTTTGTATGGGGAAGAAGTAATTATCTTGGCACTAAGTGCCTTGTGTCCACGATTACTTGATCTTTTTTGCTATGGGCACTGGTGAAATGTTAAAAGGTGTTAATTTGGATGGTCCAACAACAGAATGATGAGCTTCAAATGTAATGGAATTTTTACGTACAGGATTTGGTCTTTCTGGGGCGTTTGAAGGTTCGCCTACAGGCTCTGAACCTTTTGGATCGTTTGAAGGTTTACCTATAGGCTCTGGAAATACTGTAGACCTAATATTTGAATATCCAACCAGAGCCGTTCGTGTATCACTACTAGAGATTGCGTAAGTTAGCCATTGCAAGTTTTCACTGCTTTTGCTTCAATCGCTGTGAAGTCTGTATCAGAAAACACGTTTTTGTTAAGGGGATAAAATAATACCAATGGCTCGAAATCTATTGACAGCTATGTCTCCGTTTTGCTCTTTAGAGTAGGTCTTCCCAAAAAACTCCGCGATGTAAAATGAAGTGAGAGTGATATTATTATGACGAATCCACATAAGGATTTCTTCACTTTAGTAGACTTTCAAGGGGCTCATAAATGTGTTATCTAAAGTTTGTCGCTTATGTGTGTAATGTGGTGTAAGGGACACAATTGTGACATGGTTTGCGCGAGCCATGTTGATCACTTTCACGTTACGAATGTGAGTGTAGTGGCCATTCAAAATCAACAATACGGGGGAATCTTTTGCTGTCTACTTTTTCAATGTAGTGATGAAAATACTGGCTGAAAATGTGAGCTTGGACCCAACGACAAGGGTGAGCAACGCCAACAGCACCAGGTGGACAGACGCTCATCAGCTGATTGTTCATATTTTTCCTTAGGAATATGATGAAAGGTGGAATGAAATGTCCACTAGCACTCAGTCATGGCAGACAATAACAGTCGTTAAACTGCCTCTCTCCGCAGAAGTCAATAATGCCATCTGCCTTTTGCCCTTCCTTGCGATGACATCTACTACTTTACTTTGCACGACAGTTAGTCCCGCCTCTTTCACATTATGTACGCGGCTAGGGGGATAGTGGTATTTCTCATCTTCTCCCTCCAATAAGTCAAAGAACAGTCTTACATTTCCTTGTTGGACCCTATAGCTCGTGCAAACGATGTCCCGCAACGTCGGTGGAGTGAAAGCAAAATCTTTTGTCACTTGCGGAATAGATATAGCCAAGCTCTCCCAGCCATCTGTGGATCCCCGAACGGGTGTTTAATTTAATTTTTCGCAGTTAATGTATATTCCATGCGCTTCAAATCACATCGTTTCAGTACGCAATAAAAATTCTTCCGTGTATAGAATCTACTCCACTAAATCCTGTTGTATTGATTGGCCTAGAAATATCTTACAACATAATTTTGTTGCCACTACTTCTTTCGGATACATTGTATTTTTTCTTAGATAAAGTATGCAAAGTATTACGTGGCATGTTAAAAAGCTTTGAAACTTAGAGTCGCCATCCTCTTCTCTTTCCTCATTTAGACTTTTCCATTGAATCCTTCATATACAAGTTCCCTCTGACATTTATTGGACACTACTGAACTTAAGCTCCATCATGAAAGTGTGCCGGCTGTAATACTTTAGTAGAAGGGACCCGAGTCTGACAAAAACCATTTACCTTACTTTTAAAAAAGATCGGTTGCATAAATGAGGGTTCCGAACCTAAGATTTGCACTTTCTTTCACCAACTTGCTGCGATAACCTCTCCTCTGGCTATGCCCCATGCGAAGGTTGTTATATCTACCGTTGTGTGGGGCTCCCTGTCGTGAGTATTAACAGGCCCTCATGTGGTATTTTCTCATGTTCTAGATCCAGATGAGCTTTATGGTGGTGATTTCACCGATGGGGCTACAGAGGGTCCAGGAACTACGTCCGCGTCGTCTCCTCTTTCACAGTCCCCCCCGTCCAACATTCACGTGGAAATTCAGAAAAATTACGAAGAACTCCAACAGAAACTGAGCCTTGAGTTTCACAAGAAGCTCCATGAGTGGGAGAGGATCAAGTCCACAGCTAATTCTATGACGTCTCAGTCTTCTCCGATGTCTGTGGGAGGTAGTCGTTGCATCGGTCCTGTTCCGACCTCATCCGGATGTGGTGTAGATGACATTGGATACTCCTTCCATGATAAGAGCTTTAGGAGGAAAATGGAAGAATGGGAGAGGATGAAAAATCCTACAACAGGGTCATCGACGAAACACAGAGACTCTGTGGCACTGCATATTCTTCACGAGGACAATCTTTCGCCCCACTTTCGCAAAAAGCTTCACGAGTGGCAGAGAATGAAGAAATTGTTGCCACAAGAAGGAGCACCTGTTCCTCCCCAGATGAAGAAGAGGTTAGCTGAATGGCAACTCTGGAGGACTGGCAGTAGTAAGGGTGACATCGAAAGTGGGCATCGTGGTGTGGAAGAGCATTCTGAGGATTTTCATAAGAAATTACAGGACTGGGAAAGGGCAAAGTTCACCAGTGCTTCGTCCAGTCCTGAACATGCACAGGAACAGAGCGACGGTGCTAAGACTCCTAGCCCTGGGGTAGTGAGAAAGAACTCTGGCGGGGGGAAAAGTAAGTTGGGGGGATCTGGCGCTAAGACTCCCAACAAGAGTAAGAGTCCAAAAGAAAAGGAACTACATTGGCTTGAGAAAGAGNGAAAGAACTCTGGCGGGGGGAAAACTAAGTTGGGGGGATCTGGCGCTAAGACTCCCAACAAGAGTAAGAGTCCAAAAGAAAAGGAACTACATTGGCTTGAGAAAGAGCTACATAAGATTGAGAGAGAGAAACATAGGTTGGAGAGAGAACGAGAGAAGTTCCTGGAGAGAGAAGCTAGGTAAGTTTATGAACTTTTATCTTACACTGTAAAAAGGGAAGGAAACTAAACGGACATATAGAAACTTTAACTGTGGTAAGGTCATGATGGAAATAATGGTTTTAAAAATAGAAACGGGATTTGGCCATCATTATTGATAGATTTTTTTTGTGGGAGTGAGTGTGGGGCAAGGGCCTACCAGATCTGTTACACGCTAAGCTAATTGGTATATAGCCTGTACTTTCGGGTAAAACTTGTCAAACCACCTCCACGAGGTCTCCCGCTGGAACATTTGGGATATCTATATCTCGATAACATTTCTTGCAGTTTGCTTGTAATACGTTTTGCCCTGTAGCATGTCGCACCATCTTGCATGATAGTTCTAATACCTGTTGGAAACCATTCACTCATCATAGGTACCACACACGTTTATATCACCTCCCTGTATTGTCCAGCATTCACGTTTACCTTGAACTACATGAATTTTACCAGTCCCATAAATTGAAATCCCACTCCAAATCATAAGTTTAGTGGGATGCTTTTTATTTTGCACTACACACTTCTTACTGAAAGGCTCTCCTGCCCCTCTTTTTAATTACTGAGGGTTTTTTCAACAGCAGAGATAATCGCCTCGTCACTGAACAATACCTGAAACAACTATTTTCGTTATTCGCTTGACAATAAGCAAATTAATAAAAACGCAAATTAAAAATTACCTCAAAACTTGTGTTATAATAATGATAATTTTACTTTTAATACAATTTTGGTACTTTTTCTACCTTTCCCCAGTCTTAAGATATCCGTTCCTTGTGTGACATGGCCCAATTAAGGCATATTTTTTTTATCGTGGCAGGTGTCATCTTTTGCTTTTGGGAGGTATTCTTGCTTTTAATTACCCTTCGGAAAGCTTACAGCGGATATTGATAGTAGATACCTTTCGTCCATGTTCCCAAGCAACCGCTTCAAGCTGAGTTGATATCATGCTTACTTTTGTATGCTGTTCTCGAAACAAAATTCTCTTTAAATAAGCGATATCACGCGTTTTCTACCGCACCTGCCCACTCGATGTGGTGTGGTACGTTTATGATCCATCATCTTCTGTGAGAATCGCGTAACATAACTAGTACTTACTCCTACAATCTGACTAATTTGAGCTTTTGTTTTATCTCCATCTTTCAAAAGGACTTCAATTTGTGCTCTCTTTCGCGGTGTGACATTTTTAGCTTTGCCCATCTTTATTATACTGAGGTCTCCTTACAACTGCGAGAAGACAGAACTCCAGACCACTTCCGGCTCTCATCCTCACACCACCGGCCATAACCATTATCACTCCGGCCATGGGATGAATTTCCAGAACTACCCCTAAGTATAAATCAAAGCAGTCACTAAACAAAAGCGAGTGGAAAGAGCAGAGAGGAATTTTACTTCCAAATACACACAAGCGAAAAATGTAAAGAGCAGTACGATTGACAACTGACACACACACAAAAAAGTAGGGCTAAACTTTTTCGAAAATGGAGCAGAAATATGTAAATGACTATGGCGTACCCAAATTACAAATTCCAGCTTAATTAACTACCGCTAACTAACACCAAATTCGAATGTTTTCACAACAAACCCCAAAAACGTGAAAATTGATCATAATTTGCACACATCTGTACTCACATACTAATAAGGGATAACCTACCACGGAAATACATATACAGTTTAACTATTTTAATAACCTAACTACACTAGTATTTACAAAAGTAACCCTACTACTACGTTAAACTCCCCCAACCACTGGGGTGCTACCTCTAGTTTGTTCTCAAACTTTGCGTCGGGGGGTGGGGGGCTCGGTGGCTCCCTCGGTATTTTGTCGGTCGTCAGTTGACGTGTGACAACACTTTTTACTAAACATATAGAAAACCACACTCAAATTTTAAAATGTGTTAAAGATTGTTATAGTATGTGCGAGATGTTTGGTTATTTAGTTTTTATGACAACATTATTTTGTTTGATAGTTTTTTTTCTTGATGAATTTTAATGTCAATATGAGATTAAATGTATACTAGCTGTTTTCAATATTTTTCTGAATGCATTTACACAATTCTTTAATTTCAGACTAGAAAAAATGAGATTGGCCATGGGATCGACACCCAAGAAACAGGAAGTTTTGATTCAGACGTCAACAGGCTTCTTTCGGTTCCAAGGAATCTCTGAAAAGTTCACGCGACGCTTGTATGAGTGGGAGAAAGCACGTGGCATAGGCCCAGAAGCGTCTACTTTCGCCCTCCTCACGCCAGGCTATAAAGCAAGCCTTGTTGGTCATCACACAGCGTTCACAGGTACATAATCTATAACTTTGTTTATAATCATGTTCCTAACTCAAGGAAATGTTGCCTGGATTAGGATCATGAGTGCACCAAAAATTTCTATCTAGGAGTGGGATTAAATAGTAAACTTTTACCATTCTTAAATTACCCAATTTGTGTTTTCTTCTTCTAGAAACAAGCGGGTGGAACATACACAAGTTCCGAGTGTTTCCTAAATTTAATGAACACAGTTCGAAAACAAGATTCCTTGACTTTTAACTTTTCATCTTGCATTTCCCTACTACACATTTTTGCCATTTTTTTATGTTCAAATCGAGAAGCAAATATTTCATTACTCTTGTTTCTGAGCTTGTTTAATGAGTTTCATTGCATTTAAATTTATTTATGGAATTTACCACTGATGGCTTCTTTGTTCGATACTTGTGAGTGGTACAATCTCCTTTCCTTCTTTCTCTTGATGATCTCCTTGTAGCTGCAAACATTTTCATGCCGCATTGCGAAATGTGTTTTGTCATGCTATATTTTTTCAGGAATGTTTTCACACAGTAACGAGTTCGTTTTGTTTATTCCTAACGTGACATTTTAATGTGGACACCTTGGAGCATGCTTTTAATTTTTCTGATGCTTTCTTTTGTCAATGGCATTCGTGCCAAATCTGAGAAGGTAAGCGTCTTCAATCTGTTTTTAACGACATATAACTCAAAAGTCCACAATCCCTGCCAGTTTTATTGAAATGCCCACATCCTGGGAAAGCCGGCGGGAATGATGGAGCAAACCTAACTACTAACTTAAAACAAACAATGTTTTATATATGCTCAATTTGCAATTTTATTTACTATTCGAGACTATGCACGCTGTAAACCAAAGCATGCTTTAAGAAACTAACCTATTTTCCTTTCCGACATTATTTTTTCAATTTTGTCTTGGTCTCTTCCTAACTTTGGTTGGTGAAACAGGTTTTCCACTGCTGTCCATGATCTTCTTAAAGTAATTTATTTTAGAAATAATTTGTAAAATCGTGTCAAGCTGTGAGAGTATCAATATTCAAACCACAAACGTCACGAATATTCCGAAATCAGGCATGGAATGATAATAGTGTTTACAAACAAGAAGTCGCGTGGATAGCTGGCTTGCTTGTGATTGGACGAAATTGAGACAGCCATTTATGCAATTCACAGCTACAAAGAGATTGCCAAGTTTGAAATTAACCCCGATTTATAGCCTTCGGCTTGAGGATTATTTGGACGGGTTTGCATTCACATGTACTTAAAGAATAACCCTTCATTTTTGACAAAAAATTGATTTTGTTGGTTTTGATTTTAGATCCCAGATATGCTTAACTGCATTATAGAAAACAGCTGTGGTTGAGAGGTTAGATTACGTTAGTTCACGTTATATTTGCAATTAATTTTGTCAACTTTTTGGGAAGGCTAGGTTTGTAGTACCATTGGGCGGCATTCTCCTGATATGCAGGTACATTTCTTCTAAACTACCCTTAATATTTTTAACTACACTAGTGGTCGCACGGTCTAAGGCTTCACCCTCTATATAGACTGGATTACCAGTGAAAGAAAGGTCAAGGCTTCAATTTCATTCCATTGTATTGAGTTGTGATTATCTACCGTTACTTTATTCGATATTTATTCACGCTAAGATAGTGGTCGCTTTTGAGATGCTGACAGGGAAAGTTTGTTGCATCTATCTAAGATCGAAGTTAGACTATGGCAGTTTCGTTCACAGTTATAGACCGTCGGTGTTAAAAATGTTAGATAGTATGCACTATTCAAGCATGCAACTGGCTATGGTTACTTTTCGTACAAGTCCAGTCATCAGCATTTATGTTGATGTCGGTGAACCACCTTTTTCCTACTAGAGGCTCCATCTTTTAGCGTCGTACCGCGTATATGTCAAAGTTGCATTGCGCGCTAAGGAATGTTGCTTTACGTCCTGTACTCCAACCTGCCAACCGTAGTTTGTTGAACCAAAATGGCGTATTGCAAGACTGGTTGGTATTATAATGTTGTTGGTTTCCGAAACATGTCGGATATTCATTCCGAAAGCTATCTCCACTTCTCCATGACGAATTGTTCCCTGAAAGATAGGATTACTTACATACCATTTCCATCTTGCCAATCTACCTAAATTGAACTAAGGGTATTTTACAAAAGATTAATATCTGAAAATTGATGATTTTTTTTTAAATGTCCTCAACAAGTTTGTCAAAAGCCTATAATTGAATTTTTTTTAAATGTGATTTACAAAATAGTATGTTCGGTTTTCTGTGGAAAACCTATTCAATTTTAGTTTGTCACATAATTTTTGAAAATGTTGTTACAAATTGTAATCGGATATTCATTCCGAAAGCTATCTCCACTTCTCCATGACGAATTGTTCCCTGAAAGATGGGATTACTTACATACCATTTCCATCTTGCCAATCTACCTAAATAGGGTATTTTACAAAAGATTAATATCTGAAAATTGATGATTTTTTTTAAATGTCCTCAACAAGTTTGTCAAAAGCCTATAATTGAAATTTTTTTAATGTGATTTACAAAATAGTATGTTCGGTTTTCTGTGGAAAACCTATTCAATTTTAGTTTGCTGTCACATAATTTTTGAAAATGTTGTTACAAATTGTAACATGACCAAAATATGTACGGTTCTGTCGAACCCATTTATTTTCACTATTGTGTACCATTCTCACTCCAATAACTTTATTAATCCTGTATTTTCTAAAGGATAATTTAAAAATACCCAGTTTCTATAGTCCGGATCAAGGTTGGGCAACCCTGTCGCCATTCATCACAAATGGTATGGACCATAAAAGTGTGGTTAGTTTTATTTTGCCAGCTCTCACAGTAAAATAAACCTCTTCCTGGTGGCGTGTGCTGGCCGTAAATTGATATTTCCTTCAAATCATTGAAAGAATTCTGCTTTCTGAACGAGTCACTGGTGCAACATTGCCTTCAATACGCCACTCCTCTCGGTTTATGAACTTAAACATTTGGATACAATTTTAACAATAACTATATTAGAGTGGAAATGAATTCCATTACTTGATCAGTAAACTGCTAATATCTCGCCAGATGTCAAGAAATTTAAAACTTGTAATAAACAAAACAATAATTTTACCGGTTGTTATATATGCGTGTGAAACGTGGTCTTTTACCTTACATGACTAAAACAAATTTAGGATGTTCGAAAACAAGGGACTCAGGAAGATATTTTATACAAAAAGGGATTAGGCTACTGGGGAGTGGAGGAATTTACATAATTATGTGTTACTTCCCTTATACTCATCACAAGACATTGTTTTTATAATCGAGTCTCGCAGATTACGGTGGTCAGGACATGCTGCGCGAATAAGAGAATCTAAAACCTTGTTAAGGAAAATGACTGGACTGAAAAGAGATCATTGGAAAGAACTAGACGCAAATGGGAAGATTACATTACACTTCACCTCCTTCAGACCAATATTAATTAGGTGAATTGGATATAACTTGATCAATATAGAGATAAGTGTCGTATTTTTGTGTGGAAAAGAACTTTCGAGTTCCTAATGCTATTAGGGGAAAGTAGCCTAAATGGCACCACTTTTTAGTAATCACCGTATAAAATCCAAATGACTCATAGGTTAACCAAAATAAA
>CABFOW010010450.1:0-10466 GCA_902141385.1 Timema californicum
CAGGCCTCCACCGTGGTTCGGATTCCACGTTAAACTGTAGGTCCTCCGTTTCATCTCACAATCAGCCTACCATTACACATTAGCGTAAGTGCTTATAAACCCGAACAGGTAGTAAGACGCGGTGCTAATAATAATAGTAATAATAATATAACAGGGTTTCCCAAAATGTGGCCCATGCACTTACAGACGTGCGAGAAGAGTTCCAAAGGCCACACGACGTTCCGATGAGTTTTATTAATATAAAAAAACGATCATAAGTGTGATAAACAAATTAACGCAGCGTTTGAGATGATGTTAGGGATTTTCAAGCCATAACTTCCCTTTGTCACGGATTTATTTAAATATGGAACGACTGTTTTTAATTAGAAAGACAGGATATTTTGCTTTTCCTTGGTCTACATTAAAAGCAGGAAGCGGTTATGGCCACAAAAAGGGCATGAGACTGGAGAAGGATTGGGGAAACACTGCTACAGAGGAAATGTCCTGCGTTTGCGTGGAGGAGAGTGAAAAGCCATATAAGGATCCCACCCCCTCATCATACCTCAGTACATTCCCCCCAGCCTGGGTCCAAACCCCTCGTGGAATCAAACCTGGAACCCAGGAGGTGAACATCTCGACGTTGTATCGAAACAAGAACTAAAACTGGTGTGCCTGACTCACTTTTCCACGGTGGAGAACTTGTTGCTGGTGAGTCTGGAGTTGAGAGCGAGTTTCGTCTCCTGCCCCGTGTACACCGCACATCCTGCAACACGCGCAACATGAGGTACAGCTACATTCTCCAGACGTGGCCGGTCAATAAACCTCAGGGGGGAAAAGGGTGGGGGTTAATTTACACATTATTTGAGTATTTTCAACCCTTTTCGATAATAAAAAGGCTGTCATTTTAAGTTAGTGACAATTTTTAACTTTAGTATAAAGAATAATAATATTTAGCACCGCGTCTTACTAACCGTTCGGGCTATACGCTTTAAGTACTAATTACTCTAATGGAATAGGAATTGGGAAGGTTGAATTAGAGGAAGTGAACCCGCATAGGAAAAACCACCCCCAGTTCACCCGACCGAGATTCGAACTTCGATCTCTCCCGTCCTCAGCAGTCGAGCTCAACACGACAAGCGCGTTAGCCAACTACGCCACCGAGGCGGGTTTTTAGTATAAAGAGAAAGTGTTGTAACAATAAAAATGTTCTATCTATAGTTCTAGGTTCTAATAATGATTTTAAGCTTTTATGTGCCCAGAACTAAACTAAATTGGGTGCTGCAATTCTGTCTGACTGTCTACCTGGCGATAAAACCAAGACTTATTGATGGGTTTCATTAAACCTAGATATTCAGTCGTTTTATAGTCATATCTTTAGGATTAGGCAGGATTTGTATTATAGCCCTAAAGTTAAGCGTAGTTTACCAACGGATGAGATCTTAAAAAAGGAAATTTTTTGACTTATGATTCAGAAAATACTATTCAAAATGGTTATCTTGAGAGTGTTTTCATGATGAATAATAATTTTTGTTCTGTTTTCTAAAAAAATAAAAATATTAATAATCTAGGGTTGCAACATATTAAACATTTTCCGATAATTTTGTTATAAACTAGAGCGGACTATGTACGATTGCGTAGTAACATTCTTTTTTATTAAAACGTTCAAAATCAAATTACTAACGATCAGTTACAAAGAGGAGGGCAACTCAAATAAATGCACCCGCATTAACCGGAGGCGTATGTAATATACACCACATTGAGAAAACGAACCCCCAGTGCACCCATACAAGATTCGAACCTTGACCTGCCCATCCCCAGCAATCCTGTTTAGTGCGAGCCTGACACCTTATATCGTGTGACCATTGGAAGTGTATCACTCTTACTGTACTAATGAGCTATGTAACCCGGAGACTTACCGAACACGAACTCCGTGTTAACTACTGGGCTAGGTAACCCGGCGACTTACCGAACACGAACTCCGTGTTAACTACTGAGCTATGTAACCCAGAGACTTACCGAACACGAACTACGTGTTAGCTACAGAGCTAGGTAACCCGGCGACTTACCAAACACGAACTCCGTGTTAACTACTGAGCTATGTAACCCGGGGACTTACCGAACACGAACTCCATGTTAACTACTGAGCTATGTAACCAGAGGACTTACCGAACACAAACTCCGTGTTAACTACTGAGCTATGTAACCAGAGGACTTACCGAACACGAACTCCGTGTTAACTACTGAGATATGTAACCAGAGGACCTACCGAACACGAACTCCGTGTTAACTACTGAGCTATGTAACCCAGGGACTTACCGAACACGAACTCCGTGTTAACTACTGACCTATGTAACCCGGGGACTTACCGAACACGAACTCCGTGTTAACTACTGAGTTATGTAACCAGGGGACTTACCGAACACGAACTCCATGCTAACTACTAAGCTATGTAACCCGGGGGCTTACCGAACACGAACTTCGTGTTAACTACTGAGCTATGTAACCCAAGGACTTACCGAACACGAACATCGTGTTAACTACTGACCTATGTAACCCGGGGACTTACCGAACACGAACTCCGTCTTAACTACTGAGCTATGTAACCCAGGGACTTACCGAACACAAACTCCGTGTTAACTATTGAGCTATGTAACCCGGGGACAAACCGAACACGAACTTCGTGTTAACTACTGAGCTATATAACCCGGGGACTTACCGAACACGAACTTCGTGTTAACTGCTGAGCTATGTAACTAGGGGACTTACCGAACACGAACTCCGTGTTAACTACTGAGCTATGTAACCAGGAGACTTACCGAACACGAACTTCGTGTTAACTACTGAGCTATGTAACTAGGGGACTTACCGAACACGAACTCCGTGTTAACTACTGATCTATGTAACCAGGGGACTTACCGAACACGAACTTCGTGTTAACTACTGAGCTATGTAACCCGAGGACTTACCGAACACGAACTCCGTGTTAACTACTGAGCTATGTAACCCAGGGACTTACCGAACACGAACTTCGTGTTAACTACTGACCTATGTAACCCGGGGACTTACCGAACACGAACTCCGTGTTAACTACTGAGCTAAGTAACCAGGGGACTTACCGAACATGAACTTCGTGTTAAATTCTGAGCTATGTAACCCGGGGACTTACCGAACACGAACTCCGTGTTAATTACAGAGCTAAGTAACCCGGGGACTTACCGAACACGAACTTCGTGTTAATTACAGAGCTAAGTAACCCGGGGACTTACCGAACACGAACTTCGTGTTAACTACTGAGCTATGTAACCCGGGGACTTACCGAACACGAACTCCGTGTTAACTATTGAGCTATGTAACCCGGGGACTTAACGAACACTAACTCCGTGTTAACTACTGAAATATGTAACCCGGGAACTTACTGAACACGAACTACGTGTTAACTACTGAGCTATGTAACCCGGGGACTTACCGAACACGAACTCCGTGTTAACTACAGAGCTATGTAACCCGGGGACTTACCGAACACGAACTCCGTGTTAATTACAGAGCTAAGTAACCCGGGGACTTACCGAACACGAACTTCGTGTTAATTACAGAGCTAAGTAACCCGGGGACTTACCGAACACGAACTTCGTGTTAAATACTGAGCTAAGTAACCCGGGGACTTACCGAACACGAACTACGTGTTAACTACTGAGATATGTAAGCAGGGGACTTACCGAACACGAACTACGTGTTAACCACTGAGATATGTAACCAGGGGACTTACCGAACACGAACTCCGTGTTAACTACAGAGCTATGTAACCCGGGGACTTACCGAACACGAACTCCGTGTTAATTACAGAGCTAAGTAACCCGGGGACTTACCGAACACGAACTTCGTGTTAACTACTGAGCTAAGTAACCACAGGACTTACCGAACACGAACTACGTGTTAACTACTGAGATATGTAACCAGGGGACTTACCGAACACGAACTACGTGTTAACCACTGAGATATGTAACCACAGGACTTACCGAACACGAACTCCGTGTTAACTACTGAGATATGTACCCAGGGGACTTACCGAACACGAACTACGTGTTAACCACTGAGATATGTAACCACAGGACTTACCGAACACGAACTACGTGTTAACCACCGAGATATGTAACCACAGGACTTACCGAACACGAACTCCGTGTTCTTCAGCCTCGCGCCCCTCAGCAGCAGGTTCTCAGTCCCTATGGGCGCCGATGTGTCGACGTGGTTCAGGACGCTGGACGAGACACTACTCCTGTCAGACAGCGTCTCTCTATTCAACCCTGCACTTGACCTCTTGGATCGGACGCTACCCGTGGAACTCACCCTGAAGTCATCGTCACTGCAACTTGTGTCATGAGGCACCTCAGTGTCCTCTCCCTCCTCCCCGGCGACAATCCTCACCCTGTTCTCCGCGAACTTGACCCTGTACACCCCGTCACTTGTCATGCTCACTTGGTTCACCTCCCCCAAAGGTCCTTTCCTCCTGTACACTACGTCGGCGTCGTTGAAACTCAAAGATTTAGACGGCATTGCTTTCACCGCCTCCGGGGCGTCCTGTCCCGTCCCGTTGTTTTGAGGCACAAACCCGTCGTTCACGTTGACGCTGATGTGGCACCTATCATCGTTGGCAGCACCTTTAGGAGCACCCGTCAGGTCGTTGTCATAAGCCACCCCGATGGCGTTCGCGCCGATGAAGGTGGCGGGCATCGTTTTCCTCCGGCCGGAAGTGGAGACGCTGCTCCTGAAAGAGTTCCAGTGACGCCGGAGAGTCCCTCCCCAAGACTCTTGACGCTTGCCCGGGGGTTCCACCAGGATCTCCAGCTTGCCGAAGAACTTGTAGAGGTCTGGCGTCGGTTGCTCGCACTCGACCTGCGCGCGGAGGGACGTGAGTTGTTCCGGCAGAGAGTAGCTCTTCAGGATCCTCGGGCATAGCAGCGTCTGACAGAACCGACAAGGACTTGCTTTAGTTCGCTTAGGGAAGTTTTATACCCCTGACATCATGGCAAGTCAGGATAGGAGATATTTAGGTTTTACCCGCCGAGATTTATAAATATAACATTATAACAAAAACCATAATCTTGAATAATTATATAAATTGCCCTAGATTGTCACAAAGTTATATTCTTGACCTCTAAGAAGTATTTGTGTAGAAACATATTTTTAGATCGTCGACAACTCAGGCTAATTGGTGTCCTTCTAGGAGTCTTCCTGCCAGAATATAGATTAGAAAATCCGTGGAAACCTTCGTCTATCTAGATTAGAGTAGTGAGTGTTTCTACTCATCAGCGGAAGCGGGGAAGCGTCCTAATCAGGTAAACCAGAAGACTAGCAGAGAGGCCAGCTCGTTTTATTACCTCTATTTCTATTTCGTACATTGACGTCTAAAGTGTGCTAGTGCGTGAAGTTAAGATACAGCCTGTTCGCTTCGAACCCCCCAGCTTCCCCCCCCCNCCCCCCAAGTAGGCGGCGTCGGTAACTCATGCTGCTGCTAGCTCCTGTTCCATACTGATCCACTATGTAACTTCTAGAGTTATTCTAGTGCCGAGCTGACACTTAGAGGTCTTAACGCAGGGCTCTTGAAAGTAACTCTTCAGATCCTCTGATAGCGGTAGACCCTCGCATACCTTCAGGTTGGTCTCCCCGTCCAGGTTGGCCGTGGTGACGTAGCACTTGCCGTCCTGCTCGCTGGACGCCAACAGAACGATGTCACAAGGGACGTCGGCGTCGCACGACACCCGCACTAGGTCACCGACACACACTTCCTGCGACTCCACCTCCTGGAAACCACAACTATGGTCTGAGGAAAACCTTATCTGGGGATTATCCAATTGGGGTGAATTTTACTAGATCTCTATTCCTAGTCCAGCTTCTTAGTGTTTTCATTTGAGAAAGATAGAGTGTTTCCATTCTTAGATACACCGCTCGGGTCAACTTCTTTGTTGGGGGTCCGGGGCTCAATCCTCGGTCCCGGCACAGATTTATCTGATTGCCAAACCCTTCCTTCACCTCTGAAAAGACGTGTATTAATCACATCTTGTGAATGTGTAGAATGCCAGGCCTCCACCGTGGTTCGGATCCCACGTTAAACTGTAGGTCCTCCATTTCATCTCACAATCACCCCACCACTACACATTAGCGTAAGTGCGTGTAACCCGAACGGGTAGGAAGACGCAGTACGGGCAAAGTTGACACATTGGAAATAGAACATACGTATCTAGAACTTTGCTCAAAAGTTTTAGGGGTGGGAAATGAGTACTTGTCATGGGATGGTAATATATTTCATATATTATTTAATGATTAAAACATGTTCTAAAATCGATGTGTTGTATGATATTACTCGTCTAACATTTGTTATTGCTTTGAAAATATAGAAATTGTGACTATTAGAATATATCCGACGGAGTGACACTAAATTGTAGGTAGATCAGAGTATTGTGTATGTCGGAGGTACACTAGGGTGTAGTAGAGGTGTAGGTGTACCTGAGCTATGCCGTGCCTCACGACAGTCACCAAGGAGCAGTTGACCTCCCTGTCTGACCTGTGCCTCAGCCAGTCTTCATACCCCTGCTTCATCGCCGTCACCAGGATCACGAACACGAGGGGGACCACGCTAGTCCAAGGGCTCACGGGGCTGTCTATGGATAACTGGAACACAGGAGGAGGATTGTGGGTAGATATATAATCTACACGGGGAGAGAAGCGCCTCAGTGGCGTGGCGTGGGGTGTTACCAAGGTAAGCAAAGCTTCTATTAAAAAGAATAAGTACCTGAGAATTGTTCTCATCACGCAGTAGAACACTCATTGGTCAGGTATCAACGAACATACATTTCCATTTCAGGTATTTATAGCAAAGCCTATTTGTATAATTTTTTCTGGTTTATTTTGCTCGGTATCTTATTATTTTAAATCCGAGTCGTTTCATTCTACAAATGGCTTACACTTCCTTCTGTTCTGTTACAGTATTATCTTTTTAACAATTATGAGTCACCAGGACAGCTGGCGGTGGCGAGTATCCCCCTATCACTACCATAGGAAGGCGCCCTATCGGAGATAGATCTCCATCTACTAATTAGTTCCATCACTTTATTTATTAAAATTCCTAATGACCCTAATGACCTACTCTAACCCCCCCTACCCTAATTTAATTTAATCTAAACTTAATACTGGTAGAATGTCGGTTCACCGGGATCATCCTCTCAGACCGATCTCTAACCAGGCAGACAGCTTCCTTTTCCCATCTTGACACAGAAGCCCCTTACCGCCATAACTCCGTTCCCTTGTCGCCGAAAAGAGATCAACCGACTTAGGGTTGGTTCCCTCCTGTTTCTAGGTGTTATCCCTCATATAGGTTGTTTATCGGTGGGAAAGTTGGTCCTTTAGGTTGTCAGGGCGACCCCACATTCTTCAGGAGCCATCATCAGCCGACGTGGTGCTCCAGCTCCAAAGGCTCGTATCTTCCACATCCCAGTTGTTTATCCAGATTGAGAGGTTGCTAACATTCTTTCACGAACCCCTTCCTATTCCTGGTTATGATTTTATTTATTTATTAATTTATCCTTACTTTCTGTCCTGAGGCCTAGACTGTAGCTCAGGACCTACGTTACATCGTTTCTCTACCTCCACTAATCACTAGTTTATCCAATTTACAATCATTTAACTTGATTTGATATTGAGTATAGCTCCCAATCTAAGTGTCCCTATTTCCCCGTCTAATTTTATCCTACTAGGTGGTCCACCCCGGGTATTTTATGCCCCCGGTAACCTTACCCCGCTGGGTGTCCCACCGCTTCCGGAACCTAACAGTCCCCGGATCGGTTCGAGCCCCAGTGGGGGGGCGGCATCTCCCTATCCACCACCTGAGGAAGCGCCCCACCAGAAATTTCGTTCCACCTACCTCCAGCTAAGACCACTACCTTGGACCTAAAACTAAACATGAAACAACGTAAGAAAATATAAACTAAAACTAACTTAACCTAATACATTTCTTGTCTCTTCATCTACTGATAACAGTCAATGAAGAAACCTTGATGGACCGGAAGCCCCAGTTCAGCACCTCATTTGTTGCTAGACCATGCGAGTTGAGGGTTTTATTCCTTTGTCTCTTGATGTTCTTCGATTCCTCTAATTCCCAGCTGGTAACGCGGCTGCCTCTGGTCCCTCAGCAGTTTCCACTACTGGCATCCTGAGGGAGCCTTCCTCAGATGGACTCCGGATGACCTGGAGTTCCTCGTCTCATTCCACTCTGTCATCCGGTAAGATCTATGTTTTGTCTCATCTAAGTCTTGGTTCCAGTTTCATAGTATGTCTTCTGGTTCGGTCCCTGATATCGAGTTGTCACCACTTGTAGTATCACTGTAGTCACTGGTCTCTCACTACCTTGTCTGTCTTCTGTTTGTCCGTCTTGTCTAACCTGTCTCCTGGTCTTCATTTCCGCTATATATGTCTGCCTATTTATGATTGGTCGAATTGGGTCGAATTGGGGAAGGACATATAATAGGTATAGTTTAAACCAGCTATTTATACCCTTGCAACACTCCAAGACACGCCACTGGAAAACAGTGATTCATAGTTCACTAATCTTGTTTCAAGTGCTAACAACGTCCAACAATCGTAGACTGAGACATTTTACAAGGCCGCCTTAAAAAATGTGTTTTATAATTTTTTATTCACTGCCTGTTCTAGCTATATACATCTGTACTAATCACTTGAGATATTTTAGACACGAGGAAGCTATAAATATAAAATAAATGTAGCCACATTTAAATTAATAATCTCAGAAAACCATTTAGGGGGGGAAAAAACAATACGCTTATACCTGTTTTTGAAACTTTGACCTCATCAATGGAAAACCAGACCAAATGGGACTGACGTTTATACCCCGAGATACAGTAGCCCCACGGCTTCTTTGGTGCTGACTGACAGCTTTGAAAAGCTACCAGACCAAATTATGTATCCCTACGCCGAAATGTTTAGCAGCTGTCACTTCTGAGAGTCAAAATTTAGGTATATACCTAAATGTTGACTGTCAGAAGTCAGCTGTGAGCTGCCGGTCAGCACCAACGAAGCCATGGGGCTACTGTAGTTGTCATACAAAGGAAATAAAAAATGGCTATTCGTCTAAACTGATCAAATAAATTCTTTGGCAAGAAATTAATACTTACCGAGATAGTTGTCATACAGAGGAAGTAAAAGTTGGCTATTCGTCTAAACTGCTCGAATAAATTCTTTGGCAAGAAATTCCACACTGTGTACTGGAACAAAACAAAACAATAAAATACAATTAATTTAAATAAAGCATATATTTCCAAAGATTTTAATTTGTCTCGTATCCATACAAATTTTCGAGTAAATATATATCCGTAAGTATTTTAATATTATTAATGGTGGGACCCGGAAATTTCGTAGGAAGTTTGGAAATATCTCATCTTACGGATTTATAGTCAAGGATCTGGGTGGAGGGGAAGGAGGCAATGTTGCTCTAGCTTGCCCTCAATTTCCTAAAAAGCACCTTTAAGCTCCCCCCAGTCATGTCAAGGCCACACCTATCTATGCCTGGACTTAGACCCAAGCCATAAACTTTGACTTCTCCCCTTTACTTGGGCAAGTAGGTACGTAACGGACAAAATGTGTCCAATAAAAAGCTTTGACTCATTTTATCACGAGATAACTCGCAGACAACGTCGCTACAATCCACTTGAGTTTGCACAAACATTTTTTTTTAATCAAAATCTCGGATAACACAGATTTACAAGGTCATAAAATCTCAAATATGGTCAAGATAGCTTGGCTTCATAGCTGACTCTCTGCGGGATATTTAACTCGATGGCCCGGAATTTAATCCTCACAATTATAATTGTAAAAACACGCAAGAATAGTTGTGTGTTGCAGAACCAAAGGGGTAGCTAACAATACACTTGCTGAACCAATTAACTAAACCACTACACGACTTACGAACTTACTCAATAATAGGACAGACAATACAGCCATTACTCTACATTTTAAGTGATCATTGTGGAAAGAAGGAGTTTCACTTTCGTTAGTGATTAGTTCTTTTGATATTACAGGGAATCGATCCTTAAACCCTGAACTCAGTGATTACATACTTTTTATGCCAAAATAAGAATTGTCCTTTGTTTTCCCTGAAAGCTAGAAAGCTTACCTTGCTCAGTTTCATTATGGTGGGACTCATAAAATAAGGCCATAGTGTAATACCGTAAGACAACCAACTTTCAAGGTTACCAGTGTGACCATTGGAGTTACCGGTGTGTAAATTGGAGTTACATGTGGAGGGATGGTGTTATCACCATTTTCATTTAACACTTATATAATAAATATATAATTGTTCTGTATGATCATGACTTTACTTTCTACAGTGCTTATTGGGTGACCTGGTGGTCTAGGGGTAAGGTGTCAGACTTCTGTGCTGGCGGCCGGGGTTCAATCCTCGGTCCCGGTACAGATTT
>CABFOW010010452.1:0-10465 GCA_902141385.1 Timema californicum
GTGAAGGAAGGGTTTGGTAATCAGATAAATCTGTGCCGGGACCGAGGATTGAACCCCGGACCCCTAGACCACCAGGTCACCAACATCACTGTTAATTATGGCGGTGTATTCGTTCGTACTTAACCTGAAAGCGTGTTTTGGACTTGACGTAGGACTAATTACCAAGGGCACAGTTTAATTGTTCGTGTCATTAGCACCCGCCCCGAACTATCTCGCTTGGAGTATTTTGTCCAACCCTGTCGCGGTATCTCACAGCAAACGGGCAAGAAAATAAAGAAATACGCAGTATAGTTTAATTTTGTTTTTAGGACTTGTTGCGCCATCACAATGAAACATTACGATGAAATATAATTTAATTTGTTTAAAATATGAGCTTTTATAAGAAGTTTTATGAAGTAGCTGAAGGAAAACATTAGACAGATGTAAAAAAAATATAAGAAGAGAAGAAAAATAAACAACTCGTTCTAGTACCATATTATATTGTAGCTATTTCATTTGATAGTTAAAACAAATGCGGTACAGTGTGGGTAGTAAGATTGACTGCTACTTCTTTTTACCAGGAGTTTGTTTTGAAATAACTTTAAACACAACTGAAAACATAATTTTGTGTAAAAACAAAATAGTTTTGTAATAAATTAAAACTACATTTGGCTAGGAAATTAAGACAATCGAGCAGGGACTCCATTAAAACATAATGTTTTGTTATTTATTGGGATGTGCAAAGTCGAGTCGAATATGGGAAATACAAGTTCGAATATTTTTATATTTAATTTTATATAAAAATATTATGTTAACATTGAGTATATTTATCTAACATCAAACTAAATATTACATTTATTTTTGCTTAACACTAATATTTGAAGCTTATCGCCAACATATAAATGTTATATTCATTTTACCTTTGTACTAAAAACACTTTATGTGTACAGTCTGAGTGAGTAGTTAAAACACTTTATGTGTACAGTCTGAGTGAGTAGTTAAAACACTTTATGTGTACAGTCTGAGTGAGTAGTTAAAACACTTTATGTGTACAGTCTGAGTGAGTAGTTAAAACACTTTATGTGTACAGTCTGAGTGAGTAGTTAATAACACTTTATGTGTACAGTCTGAGTGAGTAGTTAAAAAAATTATGTGTACAGTCTGAGTGAGTAGTTAAAAACACTTGCATTGGATTTTCCCTGCTTGGTGTTTTACTGACTTTTCGCTCACAAGAAACCAACTAACAAAACAAGAGTTAACGGACGTTCACAAACAAGAACAACATTATAGAACAATACAAGAACAACACAAGAACAACATTATAGAAAAATACAAGAACAACATTATAGAACAATGCTTGTTCAAGTTAATTCAGCGGGTGTGTTTATAGGTTTGTAAAGTCTGGTTTAAAAAATAATAATTTCTGTTTTAAAAATTAACAAGGAAACTTCTGATTTTATAAATCCATTTAAATCTTGCCATGTGAATTACTAAAAAATAAATATGGTTCTGATTTTGAAAGCGCCTATAGCCAATCTCGAAAATAATACGACCTTGATAGTAATTTTACTCATAAATTAATTCTTATGTGATATCTATAAAATAAGCAATTTTTGGTATATTTTATTTATTTAAAAAAAATCTAAATTAACAGCGATTTTCCTTTATAAGTACCCACTATTTTCGTAGGTTTTTTAAAACTAATGTAAGGAGTGTCATGCTCCTCGCGCATGCGCTCAACTAGTTCTCAAGTCTGCCGCTAGCCCACGCATTAACAGGAATTTGAATTGAACGTAAACAACTGAAATGGCTGCGTGTGTGAATTTTATAGTAATGATTTTTTCTTTCAATATTCAAGACACCTCAAAAGTTTAACCAGACACGCTGATAATAAAAAAAAACCTTCATTATTTATTTTAATCTACACTTTCAAGAGGAATAACTTCATCTTCAGTTGGATTCAATCAATGTTTGTGATCAAGGGGGTTAGAGGTTTAATGTTATGGGCGTTTGGGAAATTTTCCAAGTTCCGCCAAGAAAATAAATCAAACTAGTTCTAAAACTCAAAACAATAAAAAACAATATTTTATTTCTTGAGGTAACTTCAATTAACTTTTATTTTATGTAAAATATAAGTGTAATATAATCACTAGACTTGGAATAATAGACAAAGCTTCAAATAGCTGCCGAAGCCAAACATGGGCTCGAATCGAATACATAGTGCACCAACATTCGCTTCTGCTTCGAATTATTTTGAAGCTACGCACACCCCTGTTATTTATGATATATATTATTATAACTTTTATACTAAAGCATTTAGATACAGTGTGAATTAAAATAAGTCCCTAACGATAGTATTTACCATAGTTTCTGGTAAGATAATGTAAACATTTGCTGTGTCTTGAATTCCGAGTCAGTATACATCTGAAAGCATATATTTATCAACACAATACATAGTAAACACACATTATATCACGCCTAGCAACAACTTGAACGTTAAGTTACGACCCAATCTACCATAGCACCTGTGTTACGTCATTGTTACGACATTAGTAGAAAACCCCCTTTTTAAAACTCAAATATAAACTAGTATTTGCTTACTTTAGTTCTTGAGATGAAAATGTTTTATCCGGGCTTATACCGAGGTAAGCCACCCTTCCTTTAATCCACCCATCCACTTACTCTCTGTTCCTTCCCTCCCCCAGCCCTCGTCGGAGGCAAGGGAGGGGAGGTTTACACCCCCCGCCCCCTCTCTAGGGGTTGGAAATGTTCTCACCAAACTGACTGAATCTTCAAGGATTACAATACGCTTGTAAACTTACACGAATACTTATTGTGGTTTGAAAAAAATTATAGTTTCAATTGAGTTGATTAAAAACGTACACACTCCCCCTCCCCTCATCTTACTACCCATCCGGACTACAAGCGTTTTAATCACACTAATGAGCTGGCGATGAATAAGGTAGGATTTAGATTAAATGGTTACAGTATTTTATCAGATACTTTAAAATCAATAATAGATTTAAACACGGAGATGCACTTTCCCCGTTACGTTTAGTTTAGGCTTAGAGTGCTATTAGGGTGATGCAAGAGAGGGGGAGGTGGCATTAAACTGCGCAGTGAGGCCTTTAGTACAAGCAGATGATTTAACTTTGTTAGGTAATACAGTAAGGAAGATGTTTCGAGAAATGAAACCATTTTATTAGAGGACAGTAAGAAATAGATTTAGAGATTACTGCAAACATATCATGTGACAGGGTTAGTGATTTTAAAATATTTAGGAACAACTCTAACTAGCAATAAAGTTATTAGAGAGGAAATTAAGAAAATAATAGTCAGGAAATGTGCGCTATCACCCGGTTCAGTAACTAGTTAATATCTCGCATGCCTTTAAGGAATGTAAATTTATTATTATTATTATTATTATTATTAGGACCGCGTCTTACTACCCGTTCGGATTATACGCACTCACGCTAATGTGTAATGGTAGGGTGATTGTGAGATGAAATGAAGGACCTACAGTTTAACGTGGGATCCGAACCACGGTGGAGGTCTGGCATTCCCCACATTCACAAGATGTCTTGTCAGAGGTGAAGGAAGGGTTTGGTAATCAAATAAATCTGTGCCGGTACCGAGGATTGAACCCCGGCCGCCAGCATAGAAGTCTGACACCTTACCCCTAGACCGCCAGGTCACCTACAAGGAGTGTAAAACTCTGAATAATATACAAAACAATAATTATACATGGGGGTGAAACATTGCGCTCATCTTCCAAACTGGGGGTGTTTAGGGAGATATTAGGTCTGGAAAGGAGGAGATTACACAATGTTTAGTTACATACTCTCATCATCACACCACCCCCCACACAGCACTGTGTTGTGTTTCTGATGACGTACATGCATGTCTGATAGCTGACGTCACCACGCCTCATTGATCGCCGCCACGGAAGTGTCGAGATATGTGAGTGCATCCCTTGGAGACAAAATGATCAGTCCTCTCTTAAACAACACCTGCATTGCTACGACTTAACTCTTGTTTCAACAATATTTATAGCTGACCTGGCGGTCTAGGGGTAAGGTGTCAGACTTCTGTGCTGGAGCTCCGGGGTTCAATCCTCGGTCCCGGCACAGATTTATCTGATTACCAAACCCTTCCTTCACCTCTGACAATACATCTTGTGAATGTGGGGAATGCCAGGCCTCCACCGTGGTTCGGATTCCACGTTAAACTGTAGGTCCTCCATTTCATCTCACAATCACCCTACCATTACACATTAGCGTAAGTGCGTCTAACCCGAACGGGTAGTAATACGCGGTGCTAATAATACTAATAATAATATTTACAAAACTGTTTGATGGATTCTAGTTAAAATTTCATATTTAGATGTTATAGAGTCAAGAGTTCGAGGAGGTATTCAGATTTTGTTTCTAGTCCAACATTTTTGAATGATTTACTGGTTACTTAATTTTGGAAATAAGAAATTTTTAGGAAAATTACTCTGACGATTTGGTTCAAAATTGAAGATAGGGAGAGTATTTAACAACTCAAATAACACTGTAGACTTGTTTTGTTTTAAACAAAAATTGGGGTAGTTTACTACTAATCTATTTGTGAATGTTTGAATGAAGTATTTTAAAAATGGCATTAATGATTTAAAAATAAACTGCGTATTATCAGGAATGAACGAAGCTTAGGAGATGTTATAAATTATGTTGATAATAACTTTAAATTGCGTACTATTCAAACCATAACGACTCAATCGAGCAATATATATATATTATTGTACATTCCAAGTGTAAACCAGTGCTAACTCTTTCTACCAGGGGTAGCCGGCTGTGTGAGGGGGAGAAGATGACGTCACATCTTGATACCAGTCAACATCAATGGGGTTGGAGGGGGGGTAGCGTTTCCACAGTCACACCCCCCGGGAGGTAGGGGAGGGAGGGGTACTTCCTCTCACAGGGCACTCACTACACCTGTATGTAGTACTACACCTGAGGGGACTAGTTCCCAGATCACCCCCTACCTCGTGGGCACGCCACTGACTCCACAACTAACCGTGCATTTAGTTTACTCCCGAGGGTCTTACCTTGACTGTTTACACTATGGTCCTAGCTTATAAGCCACGCCATGATGGAACCAGGTAAGGTAAGGGTGGTATCCCGGCGTGAACTGCGACTATGTAACCTACCTTCACTGTCTTGTGCTACCAGCACGTCTCTTGTCACCGGACAGAAACTAAACCACGGTTAATCAGAGCTCACCTTCACTGTCTTGTGCTACCAGGACGTCTCTTGTCACCGGACAGAAACTAAACCACGGTTAATCAGAGCTCACCTTCACTGTCTTGTGCTACCAAGACGTCTCTTGTCACGGACAGAAACTAAACCACGGTTAATGGGAGCTCACCTTCACTGTCTTGTGCTACCAGGACGTCTCTTGTCACGGACAGAAACTAAACCACGGTTAATACAGAGCTCACCTTCACTGTCTTGTGCTACCAGGACGTCTCTTGTCACCGGACGGAAATTAAACCACGGTTAATCGGAGCTCACTCTTCACTCTTGACGGCCATGTGTGGTTCGGATCAGCCGTACCATGCGGATCACAGCCTCCCAGGGGATACCCGTCGCCCGCAACTACAGTTTACCAGACGGGATTATATTGTTGCTCGCAAACACACCAATCCACATGTCCGATGTGTATCGTGCTGTTTTATTACCTAGCTTTGATCCGCTTCGGTGGTCGCATGGTCTAAGACGCTACCCTCGAATTACCAAACCCTTCCTTCACCTCTGACAAGACATCTTGTGAATGTGAGGAATGCCAGGCCTCCACCGTGGTTCGGATTCCACGTTAAACTGTAGGTCCTCCATTTTCATCTCAAAATCACCCTACCACTACACATTAGCGTAAGTGCGTATAACCCGAACGGGTAGTAAGACGCGGTGCTAATAATAATAATAATAATAATAATAATAATAATAATACCCTCGAAAATGCGGGTATTCTTTCTATAAATTCAATCTTCCCCGTCCCTGACACATTAGCGCCACAGTCAATGTTAGCAAGACAATCCCGGATATTTATTTGAATTATTTAGCACGATTTAAAACGAAACCACAGGTACTTTTATACTCGCGAGACATTCGAAATAAGCTAATTACTATTCATTCATCAAACTAATCAGGTATTAACTCCTCTTCATCGCATACTATTTGTTTTCTATCCCCGTGTATTACTACCCGCTCGCGTTAAACGCGTCTATACTAAATAGGATAGTATGTTAGGGATGAGGAGGTTTAGATTTGTTAGAGGCAATATATCCGCATTTGCGTAAAGAGGAAAAGATACTCTCAGTCCACCCAACCGGGATTCAAACTCCGATCTCCCCTTCAACGGCAGTCCCAGTCTATCTCCAGTGACGCGTTAGACCGATAGACCCACCGAAGTGGGTATCGCAGGGAGAATATAAACGTTACCGTCCAACCTGAGATGTATGTAGCGCAACGAAGTCTCCCCCTAAACCACTTTAGAACAAAACAACCGCCCCCCCCTCGGAGAAATAATTGAGCGTGGAAGATTTCTAAACGTGTCCTCCCCTCCAAGCGATCATAGCGAATTTATCACTCGCTCTGCTCCAGTTAAAAGTTTCCAAAGTTGAAACGCTGCCTCGACGATATTTCTCTTTCTTGGAGTAGAGACAACAAGGAGACACGAAAGTTGTCCGCCTTCCCCCGTGATTTCCGAACTTTCCAAGGATTACCAGCACCGGCGGACCCACGGACTAAACGTCAAGCTCATGTAGTCAGGATTACCAGTACTGGTGGACACACGGACTAAACGTCAAGCTCGTGTAGTCAGAATTACCAGCACCGGTGGACAACACGGACTAAACGTCAAGCTCATGTAGTCAGGATTACCAGTACTGGTGGACACACGGACTAAACGTCAGGCTCGTGTAGTCAGAATTGACAGGGATATAGATATCCCCGGTCTACTGAGGGGGATTTCTTTTTGGTCTAAAATGATTTTCCCACCCAAATCAGGGTACACTTCCTCAAACATTGTACTGTCGAATAACCCGAGCGGGTATAAGCTTATCTTAAGAGGTAGGTTTATTAGAGGATGTGCACCAGCATTAGTGTAAAGAGAGAGGATAGAAAAAATAGCGCTCTGTTAGTGGGGAAAAAATGAAACAGTTGATCTAGCTGATATTCGAACCTTGACCTCGTTTGCGATCCAAGTCTGTCACACTCTCAACACCCAAGACTGTGGCGCCACCAATGTGATTGTCCTGATGAGTCTACACCGGGGCGCTGTCTATCTTGTTTTCTTGTAACTAGAGCGTCGTCCGGAGAGGGCATCTCCCGTGATATAACGATATATTTATCATTTGAGATATTTAGTAAATTATTATTATTATTAGCACCGCGTCTTACTACCCGTTCGGGTTATACGCACTCACGCTAATGTGTAATGGTAGGGTGATTGTGAGATGAAATGGAGGACCTACAGTTTAACGTGGAATCCGAACCACGGTGGAGGCCTGGCATTCCCCACATTCACAAGATGTCTTGTCAGAGGTGAAGGAAGGGTTTGGTAATCAGATAAATCTGTGCCGGGACCGAGGATTGAACCCCGGCCGCCACCATAGAAGTCTTGACACCTTACCCCTAGACCGCCAGGTCACCCAATATTTAGTAAAGATAGCGATCAGATTATATCAATATATCACTCCGACGCCTTAGCTCAGTCGGTAGTATGCCTACACACAGGGCTAAGGGCTATGTGTTCGATTCCCGGTATGGCTGAAATGTGGGCTTCCCCTTTTAGAGTGATAAATTGCTGGTTGGGGGCTGAGTGTTGTGTCTGTTATAGCTTTAAGTATAATTTGTTCTCGATATCTCGCAATGGTCCGGGTGAACTCTTCTGTAACACACATATTCACTACTTTTTATTGCTGATGTTTTATTTTGCAGTTGAAAATACCAGACAAATTTAATAAAAATAAAAACATATCGACTCAGCTAATAAAAGTATGAGGTGACCTGGCGGTCTAGGGGTAAGGTGTCAAGACTTCTATGGTGGCGGCCGGGGTTCAATCCTCGGTCCCGGTACAGATTTATCTGATTACCAAACCCCTCCTTCACCTCTGACAAGACATCTTGTGAATGTGGGGAATGCCAGGCCTCCACCGTGGTTCGGATTCCACGTTAAACTGTAGGTCCTCCATTTCATCTCACAATCACCCTACCATTACACATTAGCGTAAGTGCGTATAACCCGAACGGGTAGTAAGACGCGGTGCTAATAATAATAAAAGTATGAAAAAACTCGTTAAATTTATTTTGATACACAATATTTAAAGCGTCGTGGATTTTAGTAGTAAATTTATCGATATATTGATACTAAAACATCGATATAAACATTTCAATGTGTCTGTAAATAAATCGATGATATTTTTATATCGATATATTGTTGTTATCTCTGTTCTACTTTCCGACCGGACCCGAAGTTCAAACTTGTTTTGCTCGTGTTGACAATCCCAGAGCTCGCTGTCTATTTAGAACTTTATTTCTCCGGCAAGCCAACCTCGAACAATACATTTCACTCAACTAGCCACCCCTCGTAAATACCACCCGCCCTACTTTCCGAGATGTCGCCAGAAAGGGGTGGGGTGGTAGTGATGGGTGGGTGGCACCCATATTTCTTTGAACCGTTTTTACTCTTTCTCTCTCTCTCTCTCTCTCCGAAATTGCATGGACTGTCTTTTAAAAAAAAGCAGTTTAAATTTGTTTTTTTAAATGTTGCCGGACAGTTTCTATATTGTGTATTTTTTCGTGTTTTTCAGTAAAAAATACTCATTCAGTAAAAAACAACAACTAACACACAGACCATTTAAAAATTAGAGCGGGTTATTTAATTAAGTTAAAGTTCCATTTCTACGAGATTCTAAACTCATTAATTGGACAGTAAAATGTTTTGTTTCCCGTTTAGTTGATACAGTTAATTACGTGCACTAATTGGGTATAGAAGAGAAAGGGGATTTTAGAGTAAATGTAATCGCATTTTCGTGTAAGGGGAGAGTGGACAACCATTTAGGAAAACAACCTCAGTACATACAGCCGGGATTTGAGCCCCAACATCTACTTACCCAGGAAGACCAACTAGACGAGACCTGTGCGTTTTATTTTGCGTACCCGCAATATTCTATGTTTAAAAACTACAGTAGATCATTATTATTATTATTATTACCACGTCTTACTACCCGTTCGGGTTGTACGCACTTTCGCTAATGTGTAATGGTAGGGTGATTGTGAGATGAAATGGAGGACCTACAGTCTAACGTGGAATCCGAACCACGGTGGAGACCTGGCATTCCCCACATTCACAAGATGTCTTGTCAGAGGTGAAGGAAGGGTTTGGTAATCAGATAGATCTGTGCCGGGACCGAGGATTGAACCCCGGACCCCCAGCTCAGAAGTCTGACACCTTACCCCTAGACCGCCAGGTCACCTTACAGTATATTATGTAGTCATACTTTGATAAAAGTAATTTTCACACGAAGGGTTGAACGTAGGAAACATGAAGTCGTGGTCTCCGGGTGAAAAATCGCCTAGTACAACATTATTGCTGGCCGCACGGTCTAGTGCGCCACTCTCACAATAGACTTGGACTTCCGATGACGGGGAGATCGGGGTTTGAATCTCGGTCGTGTGAACGGGGGGTGATGGTTTTACATTCTCCCCCCAGGCAAATGTGGGCACACTTACTCTATTCAACCTTACTCATATCCCCCAACTAATAAGTGTAATTAGTACATGTTTAAATAAACTGAACGGGTAGTAAGACGTGGGGATGAAAAAGCAACAATTTATATAAAAACAAATAACCATCCTCTAAGTGCTCCCCTGGGACAACTTACACAGGTAAAAATCTAATAATATAATATAAAAACATCCCTTAAACGGTAGAGTCTAAGCTATAAATAAACTCCTCCCCTAAAGCAAACCCAACCCCACGGAGTTGTCGTCTAGTTCCTTTCGAAAATCTACGACACTTCTCTACGTCATTCATCAAAAGCGAGAATCAAAAGAAAATGGCGTTATTTCTCGAGCCGTGTCTCATATTTCGCGAGCCCCGTCCCACCCCAC
The DNA here is from genome assembly GCA_902141385.1 of Timema californicum. Taxonomy (NCBI): domain Eukaryota; kingdom Metazoa; phylum Arthropoda; class Insecta; order Phasmatodea; family Timematidae; genus Timema; species Timema californicum. The sequence goes on from CABFOW010010452.1 coordinate 10,137, forward strand.
GACGTTGAAAGTTTAGCGGGTCTGCCAGAACTCTGGACGGGAGGACACGAAGAAATATGGGCCACCGGTGAAATTTGGTTAAGTCTCCCCCCCGCCCCCTGTGAGTCTCGGTGGAAGATGAAGTGGTTTGTTTTCCTGAGGGAGACGCCGAGTTACGTAACGGGGCGGTTACAAATTACAGCAGCGCCGCTTCTCGTAACCTACACTCTCACTGAGCCGAGAGGGGAAACCTACCCACAAATGTCCCTGATATTGGTTATACAATGTGCTGTGGTATTACCTGCTATTCCAGGGGTAGTGATATTGGTTATACAATGTGGAGTGGTATT
>CABFOW010010453.1:0-10463 GCA_902141385.1 Timema californicum
AAAATAAAATATAGCCTATGCTACTCGCTGATAATATAACTTTATATTGGTGAAATAATTTTTAAAATAGGTCCAGTAGTTTTTGAGTGTATCCATTACAAATAGACCCCCCCCTCCCCCGCATTATTTTCAAAATAAAATATAGCCTATGTTACTCGCTGATAATATAACTTTATATTGGTGAAAGTGTTTTTAAATTCGGTCCAGTAGTTTTTGAGTTTATCCATTACAAATAGACCCTTACCCCCTCCCATGCATTATTTTAAAAATAAAATATAGTCTATGTTACTCGCTGATAATGTAGCTTTATATTGGCGAAATAATTTTTAAAATAGGTCCAGTAGTTTTTGAGTTTATCCATTACAAAAAAAAAATCAAATCTTTCCTCTTTATAATATAATATTATTAGTGTAGATAGCAAAATAGTTTCAAGACATTAATCTATTGTGACAAGTGTATTTCTTGTTAAAATTGACAATGGTCCATAATGATTTAGATAACCCTGGATTATCAATACCAAATTATTGACTCTGTTTACAGATCAGATTACCAAGGGTAGGGCCAAAGTGTTTGATTGGTACACCTGAGTGAACCGAGCCCGTGTAGGTTTTATGCCGATGTAACCTACTAGTTAAGCTAATGTGTTGGAGGAGAGTAAGATTGCTTTTAGATTACATACACACACATTTGCGTGGAGGGTGAGTGGAAAACAGTTTAGCAATAATAGCCTCATAGCACCCAACTGGCATCGAACCCCGATCCCCGTCCTCGGCAGTCCAGTTTATTGCAAGAGTAGTACCTTAAATCACAGCGGTCACCAAAGCGGGTCCCATGATTATTTTAGTTAGGTGTTCTACGCACATGATACGAAATTAATGGATGAATTATAAATTACATTTTTAAAATTGTATTTTCCATGCAGAAACGATAACAAATTCATAACACATTAGAAAAAATCTAATTCACCAGAGCAGAACATTTATTTTTCTTTCGTCTGGTTGAGAGATAAAGTCGTTTTTCATTTTATTTTATTCGATCTCTTTTTTACAGAAATGGCTTCCATTGCAAAACACATCGTATTCACACAACTGATCTCATAAATGAACGTAGCCGAGTTGATATTTTTCCTGCGAACATCTGTGTATCACAGCGCAACGCTTGGCATCACTGCCTTGAGCTTTCACGAGAGGCTCATCTTGTTCAACCTTACACCGATAGTTCGCAGCATATAGCACCACAACACACTTTTGAATCAAAATAAAACTGTACCACTTTATTTTAGTTTAGAACAATATGTATGTTGAAAAACGAAAGGATAGTTATTCTCAATGATATTTACTAGGTTTATGCAGATTTAAAAAACAAATCATTAAATTATGAAAATACGATCATATAAAAATCATTTAAACAAAGCTGCTTACAAATATTTAACTTTTAATTGGCGTTAAATTATACTAAATGATAGAGAAATGTGTTTATTGTAATAAAATGAAAACAGTTTTAACCAAAGTCGTCCCACATTTCAATAACAAGACCAGTTTGTCTTATGCAGTGTTCTTTAAATTATTTTTTTAAACTTAAACTTGAATTGGCTGGGTAGATATGAACAAAACATAGACCACGTGAGTGAATTGATCTTTACAGTAGTAAAAGTTTGATTCAAAGATGTGTAAAAGTTTTCTTAGTAATCGGGTACAGAGAAATCACCTTAGAAACCGGCCGCGCTCATCTCCCATGGAGATCCATCCCCTTAACAGGGAGTATTAATACCAGTATTCTGTTGTAAATCGAGTGGCATCTTTTCATTGTTTATTGCAAAGCATTATTTTTATATAATTTATTCTTAACCCACCGTGATTCCACTATAATGCCAGGCCTCGGCTATGGTCAAGATGGTTACACACTGTCAAACACTCGACCAACCATTTGGTGGGTTCTAATCCAGGTAACAGTATCAGTAATTATCAGGGCGATATTTCCAAAGCTGCTGTTCCTAACGCTGTTTTGTATGGCTCCCATTTCGACCAGGAGCAACACATTAAGTTCCAGCATCCTATTGTGGGATGTTGCCATGGTAATATGAGATTGTTTAAACTGTACTGCAATTACCCACTCGCTCCCAATCCACTCATCACACATAGGTTCTACTCTATTTGTTATATGACAACGTGTATATTTTTTATACATGTCCAATAAGTGTTCTAATGAGTGATTAAATCATCCACTGGTCTAGTTTAAACTAAAGGGGCCATTGAAGCAACCGGGATGGCAATGTGGTCTATCTGAGATTGCTGGGGGTATTATGTTGATCTCCTAGCTTCCCATTCATTGGGCGATATACAGGGCGGGGCAGAAAGTGATGACACATTTAATAACCCTATATATTTACTATTTTAACTACTAAATACTTCAAATTAAACTTAAAATAACAACAAAAGACTTACAGTTGTCTACATAACCATGACATATTTATTTTCTAAAAATAATGTCCTTAAGATGGCCAGCACTATGTGCAATACCTTGTTGTATGCGTAATGTCTATTGATTAATTGCTTCAACGCCCGCTGCTATTCTTTTATTGAAGCCCGCCGCACACGGTGCAGGGTTCGTTGCTAGATCACTTGCTAGGTGCTGAAAAATGACGTCACTGATGGCTCCGCTGCTGGCCAACCTGATGGTTTCACTTGGTAGATCCCGTGCTATTTTTCGTGCTTGATTCCCTACTGTTTAGGGAGGTGAGCCAATCTGAGAGCGGCCTTCAGTCACGTGACCAGTGCGTCTGTCGCGGCTCAGCTGCATGGCCTGCAGCCTGGCGAGCCTTGTCTGAAGCCAAACCAGCAGCGCAGCACACACATCAACGATCAGTGAAATCCAACAGGTAGCCTAACAAACAACCCCGCACCGTGTGTGGCGGGCTTAATTTCCTGAAGTACAACACTTTAGCTCAGACGGTATCGTGTCTGTCTACTGAACTCGGGTTCGATATCCGGCACGACCAAAAAATGTATCATTGGAGAAATGTGGGCTTACCCTTTCACAGTGATGAATTAACGGCTGGGGGCTGGTTGTTGTGATTGTTCTAGATATAAGTTAGCCCATAGGTCGTGTGCTGATATAATCAGTCAGTTCAAAAAGTTCACTTTAAATATCTCAAATAAGTGAAAAATAAGTCCCTGAATTGTTCTTGGGGTTGTCACGTGAACCTGACTCTTTAAAGCTCTCTACAAGACAAAGTCCAGAGCTGGTCCGGTGAACATGGTGGCCAGGCGATGTCATCAAATCGTTAAACAGGGTGCCCAGGAAACATTCTGTGAATCCCCGTCCATTACTGTTCAGTCTGTGTGGGCTGTCCCCTCATCTTATTGGAACCACATGTTGTTGGTTCGATTACCCTTACGTCGCAGTTCAGCGTCGGAAAGATCGAACATCAATGAAGGTGCTGTCCATAATATTTCATGTTCCCCTCGTTTCACGATTTAGGGGACATCGCTTGATCACCACGTTCACCAGACATAGCAGTTCTAGACTTTTCAAAGTAGAGCATGCTAACACGAAGAGTCGTGTTTACGTGACTCACCCGAGAACAATTCAAAGAAAGAATTGGGTTGGAAGTTTGGAAGTTAAAGTTATACATCAGGAGTAATTGCGCACACAACCAAGTATTGCATATAATGGTGGTCATCTTAGGAATATTGTTTACAAAAATGAATAATTCAACGGTATGTAGAAAATGGTCAATCTTTGTTTTTGTTATTTCAAGTTAATGTGAGGCATTTATAGGTTAAAATATTAGCAATATAGTGTTATTAAATATATTAATACCTTCTGCCCCACCTTGCACAAACGATTTGGTTGTCAACTCATATTTTCTTTCAGCCTGCTTCCGTTAGTTTAAGGTAGCCCTTTGTGATGTGGACATACATTCCTACATATAGTTTTCCAGCGATTCTATTCACAAATGAAACGCACGGTGGAATGTTAGAGAACCCAAGTTAATGTATATATTTTTTAAGTTTTTGGCCATTATAAAAAAATATATATCTCGTAGATTCATTTAATTTAATTTCCTACACATGAAGATATCAACAGTTCTTGAATATCTGTCATGAGCGTTGTGTAATTGGCCAGGAATGTTTATGCTCACTTGAAAAATTTCTAATCAAAAGCCATTATCTTACTGAAGCAAAATCATGTCCAGGAGTAATATTTCAACAAATTTAAATTTAAATTATGTCCACCTATCTACGGATACATTCGTACTAACTTCAATTTTCTCCTTGTGAGTGTGTGTGTGTGTGTGTGTATGTGTAGATGTAAATGTACATATATATATATATATTTATTTATTTTCAGTGGTAGCAGTATGGAGCTTTTGATCCGGAGTATTTTTTGATATTGGATGCTTACGTGAAATATTCTGAATGCTACACATCAATCGCAAACATTTTACTGACTAAGTCTAAATACAATTAATTTTACTTCGATGAAATGTTAAAATTGATTCTTACTATATTTTCAAGTTTCACTAACTCTCTAACATGCTCATCCCTCCCACATCACTGTCAACCAAAACCAACTTATGGCCTAAATAGTCATCGGTATTAGGTGTTTTGTCTCACGACAGGCCCATTCCTTTTGCCAGTGAACTTATACCGCCAATGCACCCTGCGTAATAGTTAAAAAATATTTAATTAGGAGTTGTGCCAATGTATTAACACGGGATTTTTTTTTCGACCCAAATCTCTTGGTCTGGCTGGGTACGAGGGTGGATGATCCTTCAAAATCCGGGATGGGTTGCAGCCCTACACGATGATAAAATGTGCTAATAGCTCGAAAGATGGCTATCAATCCATTTACCTCGTTATTATTAAGATTGTCATACACAATTAGGTCACTAGTGCCTTATTTATCTAGTTAAAATGGAAAATAGGTATATTATCAACTGACAAGTGTATATTAAGTGTGAATAGGTTTACTCACATTGTAAATAAGTCAATAAATATGTACCATTTTAATTATGAGTTATTTTATTCAATACAAAAATAAATAATATAAAATAAATTAATGGTTGTTTGAAAAATAACTCAACCAAAAATTAATACAAAATAACTTAATCCTTATTTTAGATAATCCATTATTACTATATTACAATGTGTGATTTATACCTAAATATAATTACTGCCACGTGTATTTATAGCCAAAACAATTAAGGTATACAATAAATTAAATATACATCGCTTTGTTGAGAAAGTTGTAGAACATTTTGAAGAATACAGTATTTTGGGGAGGTTTTTGGTTCGTATACCGGGCAAAATAAATAAATAAATTAGGTATGCTCTATGTTAGACAATCAATTAAACATAATATATAGTTTTGTTGAGGAAAGTGAATGTTGAGTACATGTAAGTGATATGCATCAGATACTTAAGGACACGAAAAACCAATTGTGATCAGAATGCCTTGTGAAAGAGAACACATTGAAGAGAAGAAACAGGACATGGATACTGATCGTTATTAGACGGATGAATCGGCATTGAACATGATTGATTTTAATTGAAGGAGCAAGTATCATAAATACATTCCGTCTACAATATGAGAGGTACACCAGCCCCGTGGCTTCTTTGGTGCTGACTGACAGCTCACAGCTGACATTTAAAAGCTTTGTAAAGTTACCAGACCAAATTATGTATCCCTACGCCGAACCATATGATCTGCAAAAACATGTGTTTAGCAGTTGTCACATCTGTCAAAATTTAGGTATTATACCTAAATGTTGACTTGTAGAAGTCAGCTGTTAGCTGTCAGCACCAAAGAAGCCACGGGGCTACTGTAGCGAGACTACAGTAGCCCCGTGGCTTCTTTGGTGCTGACCGACAGCTCACATCTGACTTCTCACAGTCAACGTTTAGGTATGGACCTAAATTTTGACCATCGTAAGTGACAACTGCTAAGAAGATGTTTTCGCAGAGCATATGGTTCGGCGTAGGGATACATAATTTGGTCTGTTAACTTTGCAAAGCTGTCAGTCAGCACCAAAGAAGCCGTGGGGTTACTGTACCTTGCGTGTTTAAACTACGCTGCGAGTGTGAAATATGGCCGTAGCGTTGCTGGTCAAAGTAAGAAGGTCGCCTTTCAGTGCAAGCCAAGTGTACAGCGATGACGTGAAAGGGGACACTCTTAATGAATGGAAATGTATCTGTCGTGAAACTCAAAAAAGACTTGTCCGTATAAAAGAGCTGCCATTATGTTGAGTGGGTGGATGAGGGTCGGGCACAGGTTTAAGAGCGATAGCCTAGTCATCAACGGGAGTAGGGGCCGACCACATCATCTACCGAGGAGTGGAGACAGGATGTTCACGTTGTTGAGAGCGTTCACGTGCAGTCTGATGAGAGCGTTGACTAGGCCTACCAGGAAGTCGTTGCCGTTCTGTTGCTGATTGGTGGAGCCGCCACTGGAACCGGAACCGGAACCATTAGAATCTGAGTCGATGAGGCCACACGTGACTTCGTAGACCACGACGTTCAGCAGAAGACACTGTAACATAGCCGTAACGACAAACGTTAGTAGAGACAATATTCACACTGTAAGGCATCCACAACACGAAACTCATCTAATAGCTCTAGATATATATACTTTCATATATTCAAACGCCAAATCATGCGTCATGCAGCGTCACTTTTTATGAACGGTGGAAATTTTGACAAATAATCTGTAAGATCAATAACAGCGACCTATCAGTGACGTATCAGTGGTTGCAATGTATAAGGCACTTCTACCGTTTACTGGGAGGTCGGGGTTCAAATCCCTGCTGGGTGTATTGAGGTTTCCGCCCCCCCCCCTTAAATGGCCTCCCACTGTTCCTTTAAGTAAATTCGGGTGCATGTCATTTAAAAACATACCTTCCTTATACTTACTCCATTAGCGAGATCAATATGTATCGTTCGTTATCTGTCCGGACTCCCGTCAACGCCCATTTCACATCCCACCGGCTGTTATTAAGGTGTGTTGAATGACTTATACCCCTACTATTATACGGGAGACGGTTAAAACAATCTGTGAAGCTATTATACTTTATTCATTCAATACATACTTTTCTTTAGAGTAAGTCCCTATATTATTATTATTATTATTATTATTATTAGCACCGCGTCGTTCGGGTTATACGCACTTTACGCTAATGTGTAATGGTAGGGTGATTGATTGTAAGATGAAATGGAGGACCTAAAGTTTAACGTGAAATCCGAACCACGGTGGAGGCCTGGCATTCCTCACATTCACAAGATGTCTCGTCAGAGGTGAAGGAAGGGTTTGGTAAAAGTCCCTATAACCTTCATGCTAAATTCGTTTGAGAGAATTTAATATTAAACCTGTAGCAGAGAAAATGGACCAAACATGGGCGAGTTTTGTTTTGTAAATGTTGAAGTTTTATTTTTTTGTTCTCACAAAAACGTTACTTTTGAAAATGTCGGTGTTGTATAAGGTATTTGTATGCATACAGCCATAGAATGGTATAATTAAATAAATTGGTTGTATTGTATTCATTATGTTGTTTTAAAGATAAAATAGCCGAATAGATAATAAGTATTTAAAGGTGTGCTTTATAATTCACATTCTCACAGGAACGTTAGTTTTGTAATTCTATTGTTGTAGACCCTTGCGAGCACAACTGGAAGGGTAGGCCTATTTGCTTTCCGTGCACAGAAGTTTGTTGGATTATATTTTTGGAGTTAGAAAAAAAAATATTTAAATAAAAGGAGTTCTTTATCAGCCATGATGGTATGACAACAATATTCATAAAAAAGAAAAAAGTAAACAAATATAAAAGCTCGAGAATTCAGATTCTCGCAAGAACTCTACTAAAAATATACATTGTTGATCGGTTAAATGTATAACATGCACACAGCTGGAAAGGCACGTTAATAACAATGCAAGATTAATAATAATTGTTGAGGGGTTTTCTAGATATTTTATAGACAAAATATCATAATAAATAAAAGGGGTTCTTTACCTCGCCGCCATATCAAAGCAACAATTGCTTGTACACAATATTATCATCGTATTCTGGCCACCCTTTCTATTCGCTAACTGTGGGTGCATTTATTTTAAACTATCGTCCTCATATATACCCTCTAGAATTAACCGTTAGTAACTTTGTGGTTTTTAATCTAAAATATAAAAGGTAAAACAAAAATAATAGTAATATTAACCTATGACACTTTAACTCAGTCGGTAAAGTCACTACCTAACTTTCTAATGGTCCTAGCTTCGATTCCTGACAAATACATAACGATGATTGATGACGTTGATGAGTTTGTTCTAGAAATAAGTTAGGGCAGGTACTTTTTTTTCCCCCATCGCGTCTTACTACCAATCTGGGCTATAAGCAAATGTACTAAAATGGGGTAGAGATGAGAACAATATAATATAGGAAATAAACAGACAAATTCCTTTATTCAAATTCAAGATTACCGACGAAACCACTCCCGAGTTCTTGAAACTATGGTCAGTTCTATCAGTAAAATTAAGTTATAACTGTTTTGAATAATCTCTACTAGGCTTAGAATGAACGTAGATGTAGAGGAAACCTCTGCCAGTCCACATAAAGTTTAGATGCTGGTTCTGCAACAATGCCAAAGATTAATCCCTCAGCATCGTAATCTAGTTGACGGATAAGATGTATCTACCTATTATATCAGTTATGTACACCACGGTCGGGATTCGAACCCTGACCCCTCTACGTTCCTAGAGATGATGTAAGCAACTAAAGAGAATAATAAAATGCGTTTTAATTAAACAAAAATTAGAGTAGTATTCTGGTAGGTAGAACAGTATCGGAGAGTTACAATTTTTAGTAACAAACTATGTTCACGTATCCATACGTCAAGCCATGTGATCTACAGCTGTCCCTTACTGTATATACATACACACACATATGATTATTTTTTCACAGCGTCTTACTACCCTTTCGGGCTACATACATGTATATTAATTATTATAATTAATTGGAGGTGACCTGGTGGTCTAGGGGTAAGGTGTCAGACTTCTGTGCTGGCGGCCGGGGTTCAATCCTCGGTCCCGGCACAGATTTATCTGATTACCAAACCCTTCCTTCACCTCTGACAAGACTTCTTGAGAATGTGGGGAAAGCCAGGCCTCCACCGTGGTTCGGATTCCACGTTAAACTGTAGGTCCTCCACTTCATCTCACAATCACCCTACCATTACACATTAGCGTAAGTGCGTATAAGCCGAACGGGTAGTAAGACGTGGTGCTAATAGTAATAATAATAATAATAATAATAATAATAAATTGGGAGTGATTAAGATAGTAGTTAGAGGAAATGTACAGGAATTTTCTTGGAGTATTAGTGGGAAACCAATTGAACCCGAGACCCTTAATGTAGCAGGCAGACACGCTATCGATTGAGCTAAGGAATCAGACATATAAATGGGTGTTAATACGATAAGTCTACCTATTTGAAACAACCTACAGCGAACTGTAAACTTACCACGAACAAAACTCTCGAGACTGCTGACGAATACATTGTTGCAGCTATCGTAACAGGTTATTCCTTCCTGGTGTGACGTCCCCTTGCTTCTCTTTGTTGGCTTTGCTGTGTCTCTTCCTCGTCGCCCCGCCGGACTATTTATACCGGCCAAAATAGAAACCTGGGAATACGAAAACAGAATGTTTAGGGGACATTATTAACATTGTTAAGGATCAAGTTTCCTCCTACAAACACACTTCTGTCGGGACTTGAAAACATTCACTCGGGTTCCTGATACACATTCTCCGTTTTCAAGGTTGGGATCAAATAAAATACTATCGTGTTCCTTCTCAAGGTCAACAATGGGATGGATTTTTTAACTGGTGTTATCAAGTTTTATGTTTGAAATTCAAACATTACTATTACAGGTTACTTTTGTACCTTTTAAGTACATTTTAATATTTCAAAGATACAAATTTATTTTTATCTTTACTAACCGTTTGGGTTGCACGCTTATGTACTACAGTAACTCCATGACTTCTTTGGTGCTGACTGACAGCTCGCTGCTGACAGCTAAATGCTTTGAAAAGTTACCAGACCAAATTATGTATTCCTACGCCGAACCATATGATCTGTAAAAACATATGTTTCGAAGCTGTCACTTCTGACGGTCAAAATTGGGGTATATACCTAAATGTTGACTGTCAGAAGTCAGCTGTGAGCTGTCAGTTAGCACCAAAGAAGCCATGAGGCTACTGTAGTTACACTAATGGGTTAGGGATGAGGAAGGTTTTAACTAAGAGGAAGTGCACCCACTTTGCGTGGATATATCTTTATATAATGGCAAACAGTTTGGGAAAAACCACCCTTAATACACTCAACCGGTGACCTGGCGGTCTAGGGGATAAGGTGTCAGACTTCTATGCTGGTGGCCGGGGTTCAATCCCCGGTCCCGGCAAAGATTTATCTGATTACC
>CABFOW010010454.1:0-10462 GCA_902141385.1 Timema californicum
ATTTGATTGTTGAGAGCTCTCCTCAGGAGAAATTCTACAAGATCACATGACAAATAGGATTCATGTTTTAGAGCTTGAACAAGTTGTAGTAAATACAATGAGACATCATCATCACTGAAAAAAAAATGAGTGTTCATCGAATAAGATTAATTTTAATATTGTTTTAAAGGTGATAATACACATTAGTTCCTGGCAATATGCTTGTAGGAAACTTTTAAATTGCACCTTCACACCAAGTGATTTCTTTTTACACTTTTACACTTCCCACTTATTCAAATTTATACAGTTGCACATTCGTTTTAATTTTCGGAAATATTTATTTTTCATATAAAGAGACATTAATGAAAGTATAATATTCCCGAAAATTAAAACGAATGTGCAACTGTGGAAGTTTCAAACAAGTGGAAAGTGTAAAAGTTTAAGGAGACATGAAGAGAGAAGTGTGTTTGTTCCTATATAGGCCTGGCCTAACCTAACTAACTATCCTTTCAGGTTGGCTTCCTTCACTATCACTTTTACTTTACATCATTGTATGTATTTCTACACTGTTTTGTTAAACATTTCCAAGCCATCATGCAATTATCAATTTTATTAACTTTTTTAAAAATAATTATTGTTGGTGTAATTTTAATGTCCTTAAAGACATGAGTGTAAAACCATTTTAATAATTTTTATTAGATTTGTATTTGAGTGTTGTTTCTATTTTTAAATTGTGTTTTATAAGTGTTATTTCTAATTTAAAAACCGATGTTTCCAATGTTTAACTTTTTTTCTTTCAAAAGTACTTACTCTTTATGAAAATGAATGTCATTCATATTTAAAGAACATGTGTTTTAATATACTTAACATTTTAAAATTATTAATATACTCGAACTCGAGAGCTTTCAGAAATACTCGACTAGAATGAAAAAACCTAAGCTCACAGACTCCTAATTTGAAGCAAAGTAAAAGTTTTTGAAGCCGGCCATATTTTAATATTTACATCAAACCAGATATATCACACATTCTTAAAAACCACTTTATAACATGGTACTGCTGTAGAGGGTGTTGACAGTGCATTATTATTGTTCAATAGTATTGTTGTACATTATTAAATAAAATATTGCTGTAACAATCACAATATAAACATCTTATTCATGAGTAGGACTCACCTTGCATCCTGTAAGCAGCGGACTGCAAAACTTCGGACAAATTGATCCGCATACGCATAGTCCAAAAGTTCCAAGGCTTTTTCCACTGGAAGCTTGGGCCACTTCTGGAGTAGTGCTGTTACCTCAGAGACCTGAATTACAAAATTAATATCACAATCATTGGTGTAAATTATAGATAATATACATGAATATTGCAACACAATCTAGAAAATAGAGAAATTAAAATAAATATGAACACAATTTTTAAAGTAAAGTCAAAATGTTTTTTTATGTTTGTAAGAAAATAATTATAAATCAAAACGATGTAAAGTGAAATGAATATTGATACATTTAATACATCATCTAAGATAAATTTATAAGCCAGCTTATAAAATTGTGTGATAAATGCTTAGAAAGAGATTTGTTCAATTTTGTTCACATTAACATAAACTATCATCTCAAATTGCGCTTTCTGTTTTGTTTTCTTTTAAAGCTACAGTTAGTTAATTTAATAATAATTTCTGTATTTTTGTCATTATTACTATTTTACATTTTTAAGCACCGTGTCTTACTAACTGTTCAGGTTATATGCCCATGAGGTAATTACACTAATGTGTTAGGAATTCAAAAGGTTGAGCGTAGAGGAAATTTTCCTGAATTGTGTGACAAGAGATTGGCAAATTGTTTAAGGAAAGCCACCCTCATTACACCTGACTAGAATCAAACCTCGATCTCTCTGTCTTTAGTAGTCTAGTCTATTGCAAGAGTAGCTAGCACCTTAGACCATGTTGCCACCGAATCTTGTTTTATTATTGGTTAATAGTGTATTTAATTCACCATCTTAAATTTACTGTTCATTAATGACCGCTAGATGCAGATCAAATTAAATTTGAAAAGAAACAGGATTTAATTTACATACAAATAATTTTTTTTTCGTGTCTTTTCAGCGTATTGAATAGGGAATTAAGTTATAGTCGGAAAACTATATAAACCTTGAGTATGACTCCTAACCATAGGAAGTGGCTAATTTCATATATAATTTAACAGTTTCTCTCTCCAGACAAATATGGCTGCACTTCACAATCACTATACTGTTTTTTTAGCTTAGCTACATTAATAACTCATGTCTAAGAAATTAAAATTTGGTTTGAAACTTTTTTTTTTGACATTGAAACTTATTTTATTCAGGTTTTTGGTTTTCACAAAACCAGTGGTAAATTATTTTGCTATTACTCAAGGTATAGGATACAATTAAACAAAGAGGATTTGGGTGAGTTGCACTTCAATGCTTGTAAACATACCTCTCTATGATCATTCCACTCCACACAATCAAGTAGTTTCGGCAGGAGGTTGGGAATTCTCTCTAAACAGTCATATCGCATACTCCAGATGGTTTTACGTTCTTGTTCATGGAGTTCATGAAGGGGATCTTTCTCCTGCATGCTCAGAAGTTGTTCCAAATAGAGGTTGGGCTGGTTTACCAGAGGAGCATCAAGGCTTGTCTCACTGTTGGCAGCGGCAAATTGCAATACTGTTTCTAAGGAAGGATACATTACTGTGCGTTCTAAATGATACCTGCAACAAGGGTCATTTTTATATTCCTCCAGGAGTAGCATGTATAAGAAGTAAATAAAACTAGCCTTAGGGTGATGCTTTAAGATGAAAATAAAATCAACCCCCTTACATGAGTGATATACCCTTAGTATATGTGCTTGGTAAATAGAGTAAATAGTGTTGTCGAGTTAAAAATATAATTAACAACAAAAATTTGAATAACACATGACAATGTACTATTATGAAATAACAAAGTTTGTAGGAATTCAAAAGCCATTAATGTATAATTTAAAGTAAAGGTTACTTAACAAAATTAGACATAGCAACTTATTAAAGAAATCAAAAGCAAAGCATTATTTAAATATAAAATTACTTTACAAATGTTTATTTCTTATATCTTTAAATATCATATCTCAAAAGACAAAAATGTGTTGAAACAATGAGTGAGTCAAATTGACAATATGACAAGAGGCTGCTAAAAACATGAGCATACCTATGGAATGTTAGTGTGAGTGTAGTGGTATGCTGCACATTAGGATTGGACACAACGGTCCCTAGTGGGTGAAGCAAATCGTCAGTCTGAATGTCCTCTACATATGTCCACATATACAGCGTCATAGCACCAGTCTTCAATTGATTCTATTCACCCATACCAAAGGATTTATATAGAGCTCCTGTAAAAACATGTCACAATCAAAATCTACACACAAAATCTTTCATAAACGTTTCTAAATCCATGATTCTATAGTCCAGGTCCGTATGTATGATAGGTTTTAAGATCCAAAATCATTCAAAAATGTCGAAAAAGATTGTATTGTTTTAAGCTGTTTATTTTTGTATTATTTACCATATCATAGTGTATCTCCCCTCTGAGGTATACAAAGACAGTTTTTTTTATTTCCTTTGCACCATTTGTCAAAAATTGTCTTATATGAAATAAAAGTAAATAATGTTTTTACAAAAAAGTTATATGCATATTTTTTGCCAGAATGATACTTAAAAAGCAGTGATTGGGCGAAGATTTAATGAATTATAGAAATAGCGATTTTTCCCTATAAAATTTAACAATTTTTATCCATCTATCTATATATTACATTATTGTGAAAAAATGTTTTATATGTATTTATATTTATCACACATACACAACACATTTGCCTTGTTTTTTAATATTTATTACTTTGTTTTTAAATATTTTTAAGAATCAATTCTTGAGAATATAATTATTTTTTTTCAAGTGTTACAATATTTTATAAATTTCCAATTGAAAAAGTTATTTTTTTTCAATAATACTATGCGAAAAAGCAGGTATGATCAGATAAACATTTTGTAGAATGTAAGAAATGTGTCAGGTAATTTTAAAGGTCAAAACGACTATGTGCTAAGTTTGTATTGGCCCATTCCTCTAAACATGCCTTGTCATTTGGCATCAGCAAGAGTCCTTCTCCAACATTCTTTCTAAATACGTAGACTATATGAATAAATACTACAAACCTAAGAGTGTGTGTGGTCTTTTTGACGGTTACACAGAAGAGGCTAAATATAAAAGCACAAAATCTTTTGAATGCTTGTGTAGATTGCAAAAGCATGATGAGGCTAATGTAGTATTAGATGAAGCAATGTCAGTGACAATTCCACAGGAAAGGTTTTTTTCCAATGAAAATAACAAGACCAGACTCATCAACATGCTGCAAGAGAAGCTTCTAAGTGCAGGATTCATTGTCAAACAAGCTCCTGAGGATGCAGACGCTATTATTATAAATTATGCGATTGAATTATCACCTAAACATCAATCTAGTATCGATGAATATGTAGACTTTTAGTACTAATGAAGGCCCTCACTCCTTCCCTGTCCTATATTTGTTTTATGAAACCAGGCAAAAGAAAAATACAGAATATAATATACTCTACTAAAATATTTAAGCTTTAGGATGATGTTGCAGAACACATTCCTTTCCTTCATGCAATTAGTGCATGTGACACAACCTCGGCATTTTTCAAGCAAAGAAAGTTAAAATTCTTCAAGCTGCTAAACATGAGAGACAATATGCATAAAGAAGTTAATGTTTTCAAAGATATCTAAGCTTCTTCAAACTTTAACAGCCAGACAAGTGGTCAATTTTTACTCAATGATATTCCTATTCTAGCGGGAATGAAGATAGCATGGGAAGCCAGCTCATTCTTACATTTCCTTACATACTTCTATTACTGTGGATAGCTATGACTCAAGAGATAGGGACTCAAATTTAGGTTGATTGTACTAGGAATGGTTCTTCTAAATAATTATAGTGGCGTTGTCTTTTATTAGGTACTATTCTCAGCCCATTCCATTAAAATAAGACTCACTTCAGTGGTCTAACGTGTTACTCTCGCAACAGGCTAGAATGCCAATGAGAGGGAGATCGAGATTCAAATCTTGGTCGGATGTACTGTAGGTGGTTTTTCCTAAATTGTTGTACTATTTCCTTGCAGGCAAATGCGGGTGCACTTCCTCTAAATATAGCCTTCCTAACCCCTAAAATCATTAGTATAATTAGAACATAAGCTTATAACCTGAACGGGTAGTAAGACATCGTACCAAAAATAAAAATTCAATCAAGCCAGTAACAACTCCTATGTTTGGTAGATAGATTAAAAATATATATATTATGGTAGATAGATATTTGATTTTTCATCATAATAATGGTTTTATAACATCTAGAAAATCACCAAAAAAACCTTTTTATCCACAATATATTAGACCTACATTTATAAAAAAGTTTATAATTCACATATTATTAAATACATTGATAGTATCATAGTAGATAGACATTATTTATTTGATCAACACAAAAATAAGCCGCCCCTGAATATAGGCAGCATCCCAAAATTACAATCACTTTGAAAAAAAAATATGTCTGAAAATCCCTTAGTGTTCCTAATGCTCATATTACTAAGATTTTACTTTTTTATATAACTAAGTGTTAATCATTGCTGAAAGATACTTTTTAAATCATGATCAGCAATGTGTTATTTATTATTTACTAAGGCAGCAATAAGATTCTTACTTCAAAAGTGAGTTAAGTAGGTCATTAAAAGGCTTGCCTTTTCTTCAGCCCTATATACAATTGAGTCCATTGTTTTTTCATTAAATATGTAAAATACAGTTAAAATCCAATAGACTTTTTTATAGCAAAAAATTTAATTAAATAATTAAAGTATTTATTCAAAACCAATAAATTGTAACAAAAAAACTCTAGAACAATGTGTAAAAAGTAGTAGTGGCAGCTATAAAAGATTTGACTATTTCATTTTGTCAGCCATTTTGGCATGAAATAAAAAACTTTATAATTGGAGTTAAGACCCATCTATTATTTAAAAACATTTTTGAAGCAGTGCTTGTTGTGAATATTTTAAACTATTTATATTAGTGGCATTTTTTAAGTATGATCTAAAGGTGTGATTATAGGTTTGACTACAAATAAGATTCAGCCTATAAAATATGTTAATTTTTAAATACGAGTACTGTTAATAATTTGTGAGAAAATTTTTAATTTTGTGTATAGATACCTTAGTGTTTTAACTCTTGAAAAAAAAAGGGTTTGCGAAAATTGGGTATCCCTGTATATAAAGATAATTTTTGTATGTGTGTCTTACTATCCTTCTAGGTTAGCCACATATTTGCATTAGTGAGGTAAGGATGAGGAAGGTAGAATTTGGTGGGGATCAAACAATGGTGTGGAGTGATGCCAGTGTAAACATACTTATTTGAAACTGCACCTGTGATAAATTCTCATCACTAAGTATCACCCATTGGCTTGGTAGCAACAGAAGCACATTCCTGTGTGAGGTATGTAGAGAAGAGCCTATGTATGATTGGTCAAATGGCGAGAAAAAAAAGAATATATCAAAGAATCTGAAGTCAAAATTACTTATTTTACAG
The DNA here is from genome assembly GCA_902141385.1 of Timema californicum. Taxonomy (NCBI): domain Eukaryota; kingdom Metazoa; phylum Arthropoda; class Insecta; order Phasmatodea; family Timematidae; genus Timema; species Timema californicum. Next base: position 6,604 of record CABFOW010010454.1, read on the forward strand.
AAGGAATTTCTATTTTCCTAGACATATATTATTATTATTAGCACCGCGTCTTACTACCCATTTGGGTTACACACACTTACGCTAATGTGTAATTGTAGGGTGATTGCGAGATGAAATGAAGGACCTACAGTTTAACGTGGAATCTGAACCACGGTGGAGGCCTGGCATTCCCCACATTCACAAGATGTCTTGTCAGAGGTGAAGGAAGAGTTTGGTAATCAGATAAATCTGTGCCGGGACCGAGGATTGAACCCCGGACCCCCAGCACAGAAGTCCTAGACATATAGAGCAGCAGTTTCCAAACTGTGTTACATGTACCACCAGTAGTACATACAATTATTCCCGGTTGTATGTCGTGAGATGCCAAACAAAACAAGGCAATTAAATCGTAAAATGAAAGGACCTGACCAAATCTTATAAATATATTTGGACCAATTCTAGCCAAAAGTTAAACAGATTCAAACAGTAATTAGAGGGGTGGCAATATTGATTCAAACTCAAACAGCCAGTGCAGCCACATAGCTTGTGTTATTGTATCCCTGAGCACCAATAAAAATGTACCAAAATAGTAAATATTCAGCTTTATCCTAGTGGTACTTCAAATTACGGAAAGTGATGAGGTGGTACGCCATTTGAAAAGTTTCGGAACTGCTAGAATAGAGAAATTAAGTTTCATTCTCAATTCAATTTATTATTGTGAAGTGATGCCATTAGGGTTTTTAAGAGGATTATTTGACCTTGATGGAGAAATTAATACAGTCTTTACACAACCCAACGTTTTAAGTAGAAAAAGAAGGGTAATGGGGTAGGTTAATGGGGCAAGATAAGACATGTGTTTGAATCCGTGTGCTTATTTATTCAGTTTATTTTTCTTCGGTTTAAAGGTATAATGTATATAAACCTTGCAATTTAATGTCCCAAACTCACCAATACTCTAGTATTTTTTTAGTTTTCTTGGGAAATTCCGTGTGTTTTCCAAGCTCTACTAGTTTTACAGGTTATAGCAAACCTGTATGGGAGATATAAACAAGTTCTGTTTACAACGAATCAATTAAGGAAGAACCACCTCCATACACCCAGCCAAAAGACCACAGGAGACTGATGGATTAGTCATCGCTTAAAACATCGATATATCACAAGATGTAATTTTAGGAAATTTTAATGGCATATTAAAACAGATATAAAAACGTTTTAAAGCTCCGTGTAGCATTTTTAAATGCATTTTACACACGCAAAATAAAAATTGGATATTTTTGAAAAATTGACACCATGGCCTTTAAATGCAAATAACGGTTAATCATATATATTTTGATGAGAATTAACTATATAAACAATAAAAAAAATTATCAAGCAGCAGACGGCATTTTTCTTTTCCTTCTTTGCCTGAAATTGACTGAAAAGATAATATCAACTGAATTATTACAATTTTTTTAATTAAAATTCCTACAACCAATCAAAGTTCCCAAATTTGTTTCCCTCAAACAAATATCATAGCTAAAGAAGTAAAATATGTGTTTGATCTTGCTTTAATGACAGACATATTGTGATCAAAGGTGAATATTTTTAATTTGAGAGTGAGAAATTTAAACATAATTTTTCTATCCATACCACTTAGGTTCAAGTCGATTATTTTACCATCTTTTTAGCAGAAAATTTTTTTAATGGCTTTTAATACCGAAATACAACTTTTTAAATAACAAAATCCAATCAGTTTATTTAGGCCTACCAGAAATCAGGGTCTATATTAATTGCATCCCACCGGTGAGGAAACCAACAAATACAGTGTTATAAATACAAATAATTGCACTTACCCATTGTAATATAAACATTGAAAGTAAGATAGAAGGGCAAGGCCCACACACCAGAAAATTGTAAGCCTCGAAGTTCACAATTAAAACACAACAAAACACATAAATATGTAATTTCCAGGGTACTTCAGCAGAAGATAGTAAACACAGACTGTATTATGGCAGCATGGCTAGAGGTAGATCATGGTCACATAGATTCTGTTGTAATCAAGAAACAGGCAATAACATAATCTAAGTGAGCATGATCAAGCCTTGTTTCTTTAACAGTAATACCATATGTATTCCCTGTACCACAACTTGGTCACTAGATTCTGTTGTTGCCTGTTTGTTGATTACAACAGAATCTAAGTGACCATGACCAACTTAAAGCCATGCTGCCTTAGTCCAGTCTTTGTTTTACTCTCTTCTGCTGAAGAAGACAACGTTCCCTCCTTCAACTTAAGCCCCAAAATGGCTCATGTCAAAACAAATCAAACCAGCTATCACTCACTTGTTTTGTGTCTTTCAGCCTTCTTGACTTAACTCCTTTAGCTGTTTTCGAGATCTCATAGACGACTAGACAAAGACGAGCCATACGTGGTATATTGCACACTTTGAGATCAAATGTTAAATCCTCCTCCCACTCACAGCTTCCCTCCTTGGATACCTGTTTCTCAGTTGTCTTCTGCGATTCTGACAGTGACTTACCTCCATGAAACAGACCTGCATGCACTCCCACCTGTTGGCAAAGACATCATAAATGTTTTACTAGAGTTGGGAAAAATGTGCTATTTTAAAAACCTGCATCTCAAATCCAAATCATTTTCCTACCAATCCCAAATTTTGAGTTTAAATGTCTAAAAAAGATAAACATAAGAAAAAATAGAAAAAAATAAAGAGTCACTGGAAATTAACATTTTTGCTATAATGTATTCATTATAGCATTTGTGAAGCCAGTTAAATGTTAAATGAATGGTGTGAGATCATTGTTAAGTTTGTCCTATAATTATGTTGTGACTGAAATACTATAAGCAGTACTAGAGTTCTAACACTAACTGTAATTCCGAGTTTGAAAAAAAAGGAAAAATATACTTTTAAATATCTCTAGTTAGTCTCACCCCTCTCTAGTTGACCTCGCCACCCTCTAAGATGTGAAAATATAATCCTTGCCAATGTAAAAATAAAGCAGATCTCACCTCCACAGTCCTATTAACATCACAATTCAGTCGTGAAATGGCACAGACACGAAAAGTGAATGGCTCTTGAATATTCCAAGATGACATGTGCTTTCCCTTTTTACGTAACGTTAATGTGGAGAATGATGATCGAGTACGCTTCATGTCAGAATCATCCGAGTTCTCACGGAGGGTAGGTACATCCACTGCAAAAAATAGAACAGGCGTAATAAAATCGAAAATGTAACAAATTTCTCATATGTAAAGTAGAATGGTTATGGACGGAGAGTATGAACCCATTTAAGGAAAACTACCCTCGATACATCCAGCCGAGATTAAAACCCTAATCTCCATGTCCCATACAATCAATTTCAACACAAGACTGACACGTGTCATGTTAAGACAATACAAAGACTAATGCAGGTGTTTTTCTGCTTAAATAATCAAAGTGTATAGTAGAATATTAAAAAATTAAATCCTATAAATACCTGGAACACCTTCGCAGGAAACAGTAACTAGGGTGGGAACTCCGTCACTCAATAAAGTATCCTGGATGTAAAGATACTGTATTATTGGGTAGTCGCCCACAAAGTACTCCTCACGGCCACAAACTTTGAGCACAAAATCTTCAGGTCGCTCGCCTTGTGAGTTGAGCATGATAGTTTTTTTGTTCAAGATGATCCGCAGCAGTTGGAGGGGTGTCATTGTGTATGAGATGTTAAACGTAAATGATGTCTGTAAGGAAACCACGACAAGAATGTGTAAAGTCATAAAATGTTTAATTTACTAGGTAATTTATTTAAGGACTTAAAGATACAATTTTGAACAGTGATTTGCTCAACTTCACAATTTCATGATTAACTTAGGCTAGAACTAAGCACTTAGCTTGAACGACCT
>CABFOW010010455.1:0-10460 GCA_902141385.1 Timema californicum
CCTTGCTGTAGAGGATCACTACGTTGTTATTAGATATGAGCCTTGGTTCCTTGCTGGAGAGGATCACTACGTTATTACTAGAAATGAACATTTGTTCCTTGCTGGAGAGGATCACTACGTTGTTACTAGATATGAGCCTTTGTTCCTTGCTGTAGAGGATCACTAAGTTGTTATTAGATATGAGCCTTTGTTCCTTGCTGTAGAGGATCACTACGTTGTTATTAGATATGAACCTTGGTTCCTTGCCGGAGAGGATCACTACGTTGTTATTAGATATGAGCCTTGGTTACTTGCCGGAGAGGATCACTAAGTTGTTATTAGATATGAGCCTTTGTTCCTTGCTTGAGAGGATCACTATGTTGTTACTAGATATGAGCCTTTGTTCCTTGCTGGAGAGGATCACTAAGTTGTTACTAGATGATCCTTTGTTCCTTGCTGGAGAGGATCACTACGTTGTTACTAGATATGACCCTTGGTTCCTTACTGGAGAGGATCACTACGTTGTTACTAGATATGAGCCTTTGTTCCTTTCTGGAGAGGATCACGTTATTAGATATAACCCTTTGTTTCTTGCTACAAGGGATCACTACGTTGTTACTATATAACCCTTTGTTTCTTGCTACAGGGGATCACTACGTTGTTACTATATATTACTTTGTTCCTTGCTACAGGGGATCACTATGTTATGTCATTATGTTACTGCTGTGTTCATGAATAAAACTCTTTAAGTTCATCTCTTCAAAACAAAGCCAATATGTTCTACTCAATGGAACGCCTGCTGGTTTGTGAATACTCTCCCGCCTTAGAGTAGTGTATGAAGGGTTGCGTGTTTGGTGACGTCATAGCGTGGCAGCGCGACGTCTCCGGCACCTTGCTCGTCAACTATTGATCTGAGCCACGTGCGTGCGCGGGGAGAGACCTGTTCTTCCACTCCCTTGCGCATCCACCCTCACGCCTACACAACCCCCAAGCGTCGCCGAGAACTTTTCATCCCCAAACCGCTGTCCCAAGATACTGTTGTTATGCTAGGTAAGAAGAAGTGGTTCGACCCATGTCTGGACTAGCAGACATGCCAGGAGTTGTCTGTAGCAATGTCTGTGTGTTGTGTGTCTGCAGGCGGACGCGACGGTCGTGATGGAACACCGCCACTTCGTGCAGGCCAGTCTGCAGTATGTGTTCTTACTGCAGGAAGTGCAGGAGAGGAAGAAGTTTGAGTTTGTGGAGACTGTGAGTACTTGTTATAATATGTCACGGTAGGGGTTCCTACATAAGAGTTTTACATTATTGTACATCTATAAAATGTGACCTGGCGGTCTAGGGGGTAAGGTGTCAGACTTATATGCTGGCGGCCGGGGTTCAAGCCTCGGTCCCGGCACAGATTTATCTGATTACCAAACCCTTCCTTCACCTCTGGCAAGAGATCTTGTGAATGTGTGGAATGCCAGGCCTCCCACCGTGGTTCGGATCCCACGTTAAACTGTAGGTCCTCCATTTACTCTCACAATCACCCTACCATTACACATTAGCGTAAGTGCGTATAACCCGAACGGGTAGTAAGACGCGGTGCTAATAATAATAATAATAATAATAATAATAATAATACATCTATAAAACACATCTTGTCAACTGGGGCCATGTCTTGCTAATACACCTTCCTCGGTCCATGTTGTCAGCTGCTGGGGTTCATGTATGGATGGCTGACCTTCTACCACCAAGGTCACGAGGTCGCCAACGAGTTCAAGCCGTACATGAGGGAACTTCAACTCAAGCTGCAGAAGGTAACAGTATCGTGTCTCTCCACACTAACAATTACACAAGACAGGACCAAGATGTCGGTCCCTTACAGTTGTGCTAGGTCAGTCCTTGAACCTCGCTCCAGTAGATTGGATTGTTTTGGATCTGGTGTTTGCGCCCACACCTAGCTTAGGGAGGAAATACCCGCATCAGCTCTCGTCTTGGCCTGGATTTCTGTCTACAGGGGTTTTACATCCTGGTCTAATGTGGGGAATGCCAGGCCTCCACCGTGGTTCGGATTCCACGTTAAACTGTAGGTCCTCCATTTCATCTCACAATCACCCTACCATTACACATTAGTGTAAGTACGTATAACCCGAACGGGTAGTAAGACGCGGTGCTAATAATAATAATAATACATCCTGGTCAGATGTAGCGAGTCCCCTCTCCCCCTCCTTAATGGTTTTTTCATTCTCCACACAAATGGGGGTACATTTTATATCAAATTAAACCGTCCTCATCCCTATCCAAGTATCGTAATTAATGTGAATATAGTCCGAGTATGAACTGGGTACCACAGATCTCAAATAGAAGGTTAAAATATGCAGTCAAATAGAACGCTAGTGTTTAAATGTTTGCGCGCTTGGAAGTTTTGTGTCTCTTACAGTGTTGCCAATGTTCATCTTGATCATTCCACGGCAAGGTATGTTTTGGTCATCGCAGGTTTTAGAGGATGTGAGGAAATGGACCTTCACAACACACTTGAGGACAGTAAATAAACAGGTTCACAACCAGGGGGGCAGAGGGGGTATCGGTCACATGAACCCCCTACAGACCGCTTTGGTGGCTGCATGGTCTAAAGCTTCACGCTCACGTATATTCTGGACTGTATATGATTGGGATGCCTGGATTCCACTCCTGTTAGGGGGTTTTCCCTTAAATATTTTTCCGCTCTACCTCCACACAAATGTGGATACACTTCCTATACATTCTACCTTCTTATTCCTAACACATTGGTGTATCTAGTACATATGCCCATACGAGAAGTGAGATGTGGTGATAAACCCCTGCGCCTCCTAACACGCCATAAAAAAACACACATACAAATGTACACTTTGTTTACTCTGAAAGCTGGCAAACTTACCTTGATTTATTCTACTATGTTTTAAGATAGGCCCATAGCGTGGCTTATCCAGGCAAGACTGCTACCTTTCATTGTAAACAGAGTGCACATATCAGGACACAGGAAGGTGTGGCTCTGTCGACAACGAGAGAATGCCGAGAAGAAGGTTGTCTCTCCGGTCGGCGTAGTTCTGATTAAGAGCGTTTAGTGAATCTAGCGCCTGATGATCCTGCACGACGGCTGGGCAGTCGATTAGCTTCTTACAAGGTCAGCGCTAACTGTGTTAACGAGCGACTAATCGGTCGAATGTGCGTCGGTATTTCAGTCCGTGTTCAATGGACCTACTTGTGTCTGTCCGGAATATTTACCTCCCTTTTAGTTTCCTCTTGCCCGTGTGAAATATTTACATTTCTCCAAGTGACGGTTGTGTGGCGTGTCATCATTGTGACGGATGAAATGTGGTGTGATGTGGTGTTCTTCTCAAGATATTACAACAGATAAAATCCAGTTTTTTGGTTGATGAAAGTTGGGTTATAGTTTTTCCGCCAAACTCTTGATTGTTGTTGCGATGTGAACATCCATTGCTATCGTGCGCCGCATGTTTAGTGTCACTGGTTGCGGCATGAGGACAGTTGCAACATTCTACGCGCAATGTTTGATGTGACTGGGATGTTCTCGTGGGTCAGCGACCAAGAGACAGCAGTCGGGGAAGATAAACATGCACACGACGAGACGAACCAAGATGAGCATCACCACAGTAAAAAACACGAGGATCAGAAGGTTGAGGTCCGGCCCTGTTTCTTTGAAAATGGAACATAACAGGCTGTGTCAACGTTTAATCTTTTATAAATGTAGTCCCCTCAAGGGTTGTCAATCCCTGAGAGGTTTGTTGATATGTGTCGGTCCTTGAATCGCTATAAGCTTGTAATGTTGCATTGTTTGTTGCAGACAAGGGATAACTTCAACGCAACCCGCGACATCACCGAGTCCTACATGAGGAAGATGCTAGAGGTGCGTCCCATGGTAAATAAATAGCTCACCCTGGCTTAGTAACTCACCCCCTCACACTGTCTCACTGTCCTAGTGGCACTGGCTCACTGTCCTAGCATCACTGGCTCACTGTCCTATCATCACTAGTTCACTGTCCTAGCATCACTGGCTCACTGTCCATGTCCTAGCATCACTGGCTTACTCTCCTAACATCACTGGCTCACTGTCCTAGCATCACTGGCTTACTCTCCTAACATCACTGGCTCACTGTCCTAGCATCACTGGTTCACTGTCCTAGCATCACTGGTTCACTGTCCTAGTAGGATTAGCTCACTGTCCTAGTAGCACTGGTTCACTGTCCTAACATCACTGGCTCACTGTCCTAGCAGCACTGGTTCACTGTCCTAACATCACTGGCTCACTGTCCTAGCATCACTGGCTCACTGTCCTAGTAGCACTGGTTCACTGTCCTAACATCACTGGCTCACTGTCCTAGCATCACTGGCTTACTCTCCTAACATCACTGGTTCACTGTCCTAGCATCACTGGCTTACTCTCCTAACCTCACTGGCTCACTGTCCTAGCATCACTAGTTCACTGTCCTAACCTCACTGGCTCACTGTCCTAGCATCACTTGTTCACTGTCCTAGCATCACTGGCTCACTGTCCTAGTAGGATTAGCTCACTGTCCTAGCATCATTGGCTTACTCTCCTAACATCACTGGCTCACTGTCCTAGCATCACTGGTTCACTGTCCTAACATCACTAGCTCACTGTCCTAGTAGGATTAGCTCACTGTCCTAGTAGCACTGGTTCACTGTCCTAACATCACTGGCTCACTGTCCTAGTAGGATTAGCTCACTGTCCTAGCATCATTGGCTCACTGTCCTAGTGGCACTAGCTCACTGTCCTAGCATCACTGGCTCACTATCCTAGTAGGATTAGCTCACTGTCCTAGCATCACTGGCTCACTATCTTAGTAGGATTAGCTCACTGTCCTAGCATCACTGGCTCACTATCTTAGTAGGATTAGCTCACTGTCCTAGCATCACTGGATCACTATCCTAGTAGGATTAGTTCACTGTCCTAGCATCACTGGCTCACTGTCCTAACATCACTAGCTCACGGTCTTAGCATCACTGGCTCACTGTCCTAACATCACTAGCTCACTGTCCTAGCATCACTGGCTCACTGTCCTAACATCACTAGCTCACTGTCCTAGCATCACTGGCTCACTGTCCTAGTAGGACTATCACCAGTTATAAAACTGTGGGTTTGTTACAGAAATCTAGCGAGACTGGAAGTCCCCACAGGAACAGCGACAGAGAAGGCTACCTCTTCTTGATGGAGAAAAGTATGTTTACAGCTCACAGCTCACAGCTCACTCGGAGATATAGTAGCTAGCATTAGTCGCTCGGGGATATAGCTAGCATTATTCACTCGGGGATATAGCTAGCATTAGTCACTCGGGGATATAGCTAGCATTAGTCACTCGGGGATATAGTAGCTAACGTTAATCACTCGGGGATATAGCAAGCAGTATTATCCTGTGACTCGGCTGGAAGCAGCCTCACTAAGCTCACACTTGATACTTAATAAGATTGTACTTAATCGGGATAAAGACAATGGACAGACAATCTTTCAACTTGTTAACTCTTAGATAATTTAATTTAACTCTGTGTTCTGAATAGCTCTCTATATAACCGACGTGTAGAGTAACTTGCCCTTGATACTGTTTTTCAGAAGCGTTCGGCACAACATGGACCAAGCAATACTGCACATATCACAAGAACTCGAAGGAGTTCCGCATGATCCCATACAACCAAATGACTGGAAAGTTTGTGAGTACCACATTATATAGAGTGAAGTCTGTGAGCACTCAATGAGTGTCCAGATTCCCTTCTTTTCTGTAATATTTACACTCAGCACTTGAGATTCTTATCAGCGACTTGTGTGTATATAACCACATGTACCTGAGAACACCCAATATTTAATTACAATTATATATTATTTTAGTTATAAATAGTTAATTAGTCTATCTAAATCCATGTGATAGTTTACTACCTTAAACAATTGCGTTATTCTATTATAATAAGCGCTTTTACGGTGTAATGTTGCCAACTGTGTTGTGTGCGAGCGCGGTAGATAAGGTCTTGTGCGCTGTTTGGCAACATGGTGTTAACGCTACAAATATTTGTTGCAGTCGAAGTGTTATTTTGCATGCACATGACAAACTTATCTAGCTCTTACGGAGATCTAACCTGGGAAATGTGCACGTCTGTTGCTGTGAACGTTTGAGCGTGTTGACCGTCTCCGCCTTACAACAATCCTTGGAAGTCTTAGCCTTTCCGGCTGACCCAAACAGACCGGGGCGTTTTTGACCCTCTTGGGCCCAATCCCTGTTCAGTCGTAACCAAGAAGTTTGGACAGATCATTTTGAGTAACCATCTTGGAAAATTCAGGAGTCAAGTTCAAAAAAAAATGCAACGAACCTTGTGTCGCCATATAAAAATATAATTATTTATATTATAAAATACATATTAGCTGAAAGGGTAAATAGACACATCATCATAGTTTTTTTGTTTGTATAGTTCTTTAAAGATGATTTTGCGACAATATAAATATTGGTAAATTAATTTAGTAGTATAATATAGTGATTAAATGGCTGGGATCTGGCAAACCAAATATAATTTAAAAGATTTCCAAAATAAAAAATATTATTAAAAACGTGAACTTGAAGTTAACATTTACTAAAAATATTATTGACTATTCATGATGATGATGATGATTGTTGACTGTGGCTTTAAATCAATCAATTCTTTGTTCTGCACTCCACACCCCATGAGCACGCTTTGTCTGGCTACAGTGCACTCCGCACTACACTAGCACGCTGTGTCTGGCTACAATGCACTCCACACTCCACTAGCATGTCGAGTCTTGCTACAATGCACTCCACACTCCACTAGCATGCTGTGTCTGGCTACAGTGCACTCCACACTACACTAGCACGCTGTGTCTGGCTACAATGCACTCCACACTATACTAGCATGCTGTGTCTGGCTACAATGCACTCCACACTCCACTAGCACGCTGTGTCTGGCTACAGTGCACTCCACACTCCACTAGTACGCTGTGTCTGGCTACAGTGCATTCCACACTCCACTAGTACGCTGTGTCTGGCTACAGTGCACTCCACACCCCACTAGTACGCTGTGTCTGGCTACAGTGCACTCCACACCCCACTAGCACGTTGTGTCTGGCTACAATGCACTCCACACTACACTAGCACGTTGTGTCTGGCTACAGTGCATTCCACACTACACTAGCACGTTGTGTCTGGCTACAGTGCATTCCACACTACACTAGCACGTTGGGTCTGGCTACAGTGCATTCCACACTCCACTAGCACGTTGGGTCTGGCTACAGTGCATTCCACACTCCACTAGCAAGTTGGGTCTGGCTACAGTGCATTCCACACTCCACTAGCACGTTGTGTCTGGCTACAGTGCACTCCACACCCCACTAGCACGTTGGGTCTGGCTACAGCTCATTCCACACTACACTAGCACGTTGTGTCTGGCTACAGTGCACTCCACACCCCATGAGCACACTGTGTCTGGCTACAGTTCACACCACACTCCACTAGCACGCTGTGTCTGGCTACTGTGCACTCCACACCCCATGAGCACGCTGTGTCTGGCTACTGTGCACTCCACACCCCATGAGCACGCTGTGTCTGGCTACAGTGCACTCCACACCCCATGAGCACGCTGTGTCTGGCTACAGTAGCACTCCACGATACACTAGCACGTTGGGTCTGGCTACAATGCACTCCACACTCCACTAGCACACTGTGTCTGGCTACAGTGCACTCCACAATACACTAGCACGTTGGGTCTGGCTACAATGCACTCCACACTCCACTAGCATGCTGTGTCTGGCTACAGTGCACTCCACACCTTGTAAATGAAACCTTACCATTCGTATCCTCTATTTCAGAGCTCCGCAGAATCCTTTACGTTGGCATCCTGTGTCAGGAGAATGTCCGACTCCATTGAGAAGAGGTTCTGTTTCGACATCACGTCCGTTGAGAGGTGAGTCTGGAAACATGTTTTGGTCACATTTCATGGACTGTGTTTAAAAATAAATACTACATCTATTTCACACTACTCGAAAGAAAATATTCAAGTTAATTTTACATTTTATAGTCGAAGAATGTATTAGAATAGAAAACCGGAAGTTTGATGTAATTGTTGATGTACACTCGGTTTAACCTGGGAGGTATGTCGTACCTTAGTGGGACCATGCAACAAGCTTGCTACTTTTTGAGATAAATGTAGTGTACATACGGATGTTTGATTGAGATTAAGATCCCTATAGTTTCATCATGAGCAAGCCGTGAGGGGCAAATTGTCGTGGCCTGAGAATGGATCAAATTAAACCCAGGACCGTGTTTAGTCATTGAAGCTGCGTGGTATCTAGTGGTGCTCTCCTTGAGAATGCGAGTGTTAGGTTAGCGCACAACGTCTGATTGTCGTGTTCTCCAGGCCAGGCGTGGTTGCTGTTCAGTACACTCTCCAAGCCTTGTCCGAGGAGGATCGCAAGCAGTGGATGGACATAATGGACGGCAAGGAACCTGTAAGTGAAGGTCTCCACGCCTCCGCTTTGCATGGGGTACGTAGTGACTAACTAACCCTTGGCTTGTTAACTAACCCCTTTACTAACACTTGGTTTGTTAACTAACTCTTGGTTTGTTAACTAACTACTTTACTAACACTTGGGCTCGTTAACTAACTACTTTACTAACGCTTGGGCTCGTTAACTAACTCCTTTACTAACACTTGGGCTCGTTAACTAACTCCTTTACTAACACTTGGGCTCGTTAACTAACTCCTTTACTAACACTTGGGCTCGTTAACTAACTCCTTTACTAACACTTGGGCTCGTTAACTAACTCCTTTACTAACACTTGGGCTCGTTAACTAATTCCTTTACTAACACTTGGCTTGTTAACTAGCTAACCTTAATAACACTTGGATTGTTAACTAGCTAATCTTAGTAACACTTAGCTTGTTATTATCATCATCACCGCGTCTTACTACCCATTCGGGTTATACGCACTTAGACTAATGTGTAATGGTAAGTCTTGTTAATTGCTATTTCATGCCGGGACCGACAATGGTCTATTTTATTGTCATAATGTTGGCTAGTTCAATGTCGAGAGGATCCAGGTGGTCTGACAGATAATATCTCTTGTTCCAGATGTATGCCCTGCCCGGCAAGATTCTTAAACCAGAGGAAAGAGCTTTGGACGAGATAGGGATAGGTTTCATAAACCGCTGCATCGAAGTGTTGGAAAGTAGAGGTAATTGAACATTTCTCTCGTTTTAAGGAAAAATGAATCCTCTTTCAGGAAACAGTCTTATAAACAAGGCTTGCTATTTAATAAAAACTACTTAACCCCCTTCAGTATATTATCTGTTCACTTAGGATTACTGTAAAAATAGCTTTGTTTAAAATTCTCAAACAACTTAACCGCTTAACAATAGTGGGACTTAATTCACAAACAGACTTAACCAACAATCTTAATATTCTAATGTGACACTCGTCTATAAAAGATAGTGAGTGCCACAACATCTGCTCGCTCGTAAACTTTAATCTAATTTAAATGTTTCCGCCGATGAACTAGTGTTAAATTTAGGCCTGGTTTGACTTCGATCAGCAGACGCCGATCAGCAGACTATGATCAACAGACTATAGCACAATCTGTTAAATTGATGATTGGCCATCATGCTGCTTTATTGTCATATATAATTAGATAAGCCCATTTACAGTGATTGAAATTACGAGAAAAACAGCTTGACCGCGATTTTGACAAACACTCATTGGAAAGGTCACAGGTCCAGGATACGGGCAGAAATAGGTGAAACACTCGGACCCTCCACCCTTTTATTTTTTCAAATTAATATGTGGATCACCTTTGTAATCAACCGGCTTTGAACTATGGTCAGTGCTCCTGGCTGCTAACCTAGAGGTCCGGGTTCGATCTCCTGCCGGTACGGGGGGGATTTTTATCGAGAGGGGAATAGTTCCCATTGTCACCGGGCAGATCCTTAATTGACTTCACCCTATCATACTCGCTATCATCCTCACTATCATCACCCCCTCATCTCGTTGGAACATGGAAAGGATGTACTATTAGTACATTCAGGCGTCCCCTGGACAACTGTAAGTTAGTACCGACTAATCTTTACAAAACTGGGCTAGGAGGGATGTAGCCCAAATGCGACGTTGTTGTTATTGTAATATTGAAAAGCTAAACATTGTCCATGTGTTGATGAATGTTTTATTCTGCCCCTGTTACCCCTCAGGTCTAGAGGAACAAGGACTATACAGAGTGGCTGGAGTCAGCTCCAAGGTAACGAAACTGGTGTCGATGGGGCTGGACAGACGGAAATCAGACAAGATGACGATGCTGGACGATTCGTACGAGTGGGACAGTAAGACCATCACAAGCGCCCTCAAGACCTACTTGAGGAACCTTCCAGAGCCGCTCATGACCTTCCGCTACCACAACGGCTTCATCGCCGCAGCCAGTGAGTGAACGTTGACC
>CABFOW010010456.1:0-10458 GCA_902141385.1 Timema californicum
CAGAATCAGTACGATAGTGAGTTCAGTTGGTTTAGTTTCGGTACCAACTCGAAATTTGTACTAAACGGGAGGGCCAGAATTGGTCAATTCAAGATTGAATTTATATTTAGTAGTTTTAGCTCATTCTTGACAGGTTCGGCGAATACAAAACATATAACATCTATCATATCTAGAGATGAAATGTAGCTTTGACAATACGTGAAGTTACCCCCCTCCCTAATGGGATAGAAAGGCCGTTTTTATAACAAAACACACTTTTTGGCTAACATTAATAAACCATTTCTCCAGTAAAAACGTTCAGTAAAATGTTGTTCACGTGTAGATATCGACAGTTGTTGTATATTGACGTTGTTCCAAGTGCTCTGGGCTGATGACAAGATATTCAACAACTGTCGATAACACCGAGTGTAGAACATTAAACTGAATGTTTCTTATTTCTCGCGTGAACGAGTGGTTAGAAAGATGACCAAGCTTGGTTGAATACGAACCTCTACTCTTGATCGTTATTATATCAGCACAAGACTGATAAACTAACATTCTGGAAACCACACAACATCCACTATGAACCCCACATTCCACCAATGTTACATGTTTCGCCAGTGCCGGGAATCGAACCCTGGACCCTTGACGGTGTCGGGCTGTGTTTGTGTCATGCACTGACCCGGCAGTGACCGCGTCACGTGGAGATGGATCTAGAAACTTCCTCACAACTATAACCATAAAACTATTAAAGGTCTCCCTCCCGACTTTATTGGGGCGAGTAAGAGAGCGACAGAGAGTGAGATAGCGGATTGTAAAAATGCTCAGTTCCTCTAGCCGGGAATTGAACTACGATCCCACCAGGTCAAGTCTCGGCTCTTGCCCCGGAGCAGTGTTGGGGATGACGTCACGCAGAAACCCTGCTTGATCTGTGAATCACATCAGACATAGCCTGGGTGCTGCGGCTAAATTTATCATTCATAAAATGTTAAATATTCGCCTTTGATCATAATCGCACGTTATACTTGTCTAACAATGGTTGAGGGTTGAACCAATTTTTATTGGTTACAGGTATATTAGAACCAATTTCAGGTGAAGAATAAAAGGCAAATAACGATGACGTATGTTACTAAATATAAATATGTATAGTTTTTAATATTGAAACACATCATTTTAAATGATAAATCGTCACCCGAGAATGCAAGTGTTCTATGTCCAATTATTCACTTTTGTGTAAGAGAGCATTGAAGTTTGACCTTGTGTATAGAACCAATGTTACTAGATGACAACTCGAGTTTGTATCTTCTTAAGTAATTATATAGTAGTCTCAATTTCACCGCAGGTGAATCATATGCATTCAAATAAACGTAAACACCAAATATCTCAAATTTAACAATTTTGGAGATAGAACACTTGCATTCTCGGGTGACGAAATGTATAAAGTTGATCAACTTTAACATGTCTGGACCTGAGCATAGACGGACCTTGGAATTGACACGTATCAGCCAACGAGAACGCGAGGAAAGGCTCTCCAGCCAATTAAACACCAGTAGACACAGCAGACCGTCAATGACTACTGTTGTAATTATTATTGTAAATATTCCAGTTTGTATTATTTTATTGAGAGGTTGGTGACCTTGACCTTGACCATATAGTACAGGGACCAATTAAATTGGGTTCATTTCACAGTTTAATGCGCCGTGTTGTTTTCCAAGTCACCCTTAAATGAGTGAAACTCACGTGATTTGCTTCGGTGGCCGAATGGTCTAAGGCGTCACTCTTACAATATAGTTTATTGCCGATGACGGGAAGGTCAGGGTTTGAATCCCGGTTGGGTGTAATGAGGGTGGTTTTTCAATCACCCTTCGCGAAAATTCGGGTATAATTCCTTCATAAAAATCAACCTCACTCATCTGTAGCCTCGAATGGGCAGTAAGACGCGGCGCTAAAAAACTACTTTCATTATAAGTCGTTGTGTGTTAATATGAATTGTGCACTATTTGTTATGCGTTATGCATGAGCATAGACGATCCTAAGGTCGGAGTGACGTGATTGGGTATTGTCCCGGGTTCGGTCCCCGCCTACAATCACCGCGGGAGTGAGCGTCTGACGTCTGCATTCTTGGAATACCTCTATCCACTCGACTACGAGGAACTGTTGGCATCCTGTCACAACCTCGTGAATACCAGGTAGCCTACTCCAGGGGGTAACCCATGACTTGACAAACCCCGAACGGGTAGTAAGACGAGGTACACACAACAAAACATCCAGCACCAGTGTGGTCAATGAGACAAGTACCAACAAAACATCCAGCACCAGTGTGGTCAATGAGACACGTACCAACAAAACATCCAGCACCAAGTGTGGTCAATGAGACAAGTACCAACAAAACATCCAGCACCAGTGTGGTCAATGAGACACGTACCAACAAAACATCCAGCACCAAGTGTGGTCAATGAGACAAGTATCAACAAAACATCCAGCACCAAGTGTGGTCAATGAGACAAGTACCAACAAAACATCCAGCACCAAGTGTGGTCAATGAGACAAGTACCAACAAAACATCCAGCACCAAGTGTGGTCAATGGGACAGTCCGCATCAGTACACCAAGCACCACTTTCCCGTAACTCAGCGGTGTCATGAAGAACGTCACATTTAACGCGGACAAAGTTCGCCGCCCCCCATTGGCTCGCCACTCACGCCATCTTTAGACGGCGGCACGTTTTGGAGCTGCAATAACTCTCATGTGCATCGCATACCATTAGGACCGGCCACATCGGAGAGAGCTGCCCGGCAGATCACGTGACTGCTTATTAGTTATGTAACGCGCTTTTAGCGGGTCTTAGAACTGAACTGTCGTCAATTTGAGACCCGCCTATCGCGAACATGTGTCCTGTCAGTTGTCACAAGATGTCAAGATGTTTTTAGTCATGCACAGACGTTCGTTTCCGACAGTTTAGAAAGCCTCTAGATCTACTGCTGACACTTTTGACAGCTGTGACAACGTGGATACCTCACCGTGATCGTGTTCCTAGTATAGAGCTGACCTAGAGACATCCAGACACACCTTGTTGATCTCGTTAAACGTGTGGTGTTGTTGTTGGCGGGCGACATATCTCATTGTCTAGACGAGGGTTGAGGGGGGTTATAAATGTACCACGCGGGTTCTATTAGTGACGACTGTCTGGGCCGCGTCACAGGCTTCAGGTGAGACAGAAACTTCAACCTGCAAACTAGCTATCACACAACCTAATACAATCAGGTCACGTGACCAATATTGTGTTTGTATTTTATTAAAGACCCTTCCTATAAGAATTGGACTAAGTGCAAGTAGTGACCGACAGCCTCTGTGAATCAGCCATGGAGTTCAGGTGCACGTAATTCATTGATATTCCGTTGACGTTGTCCCTCCTTTGCGAACATTCACTTTGAAGGACACCTACCTAGGCAGGTATCGCAGCGAGGGTGGAAATCAAGGTATATCTACTTAGTCCACTCTCGCCCCAAGCTGTGGGCCGAGCCGAGGATGACAATCTTTATTATTTTTCACGTTCTTCAGTCCGAGAGTTTGAACTGACAGGTCGTGTTGTAGAGTTGAGGACCTTGCCTGTCTGTGACGTCATGGCAAGTGTTGTAGAGTTGCTTCACTGGGAACTTGCCTGTCTGTGACGTCACGGCAAGTGTTGTAGGGTTGCTTCACTGGGAACTTGCCTGTCTGTGACGTCACGACAAGTGTTGTAGGGTTGCTTCACTGGGAACTTAGGACCTTGCCTCTCTGTGACGTCACGGCAAGTGTTGTAGAGTTGCTTCACTGGGAACTTAGGACCTTGCCTGCCTGTGACGTCACGGCAAGTGTTGTAGAGCTGCCTCACTGGGAACTTTGCCTGTCTGTGACGTCACGACAAGTGTTGTAGAGTTGCTTCACTGGGAACTTAGGACCTTGCCTGCCTGTGACGTCACGGCAAGTGTTGTAGAGTTGCTTCACTGGGAACTTTGACTGTCTGTGACGTCACGGCAAGTGTTGTAGCGTTGCCTCACTGGGAACTTAGGACCTTGCCTGTCTGTGACGTCACGGCAAGTGTTGTAGAGTTGCTTCACTGGGAACTTAGGACCTTGCCTCTCTGTGACGTCACGGCAAGTCAGGATAGGATTTTCGTTCTATTCGGCGAGATTTAAAAATATAAACTCGATGCAGTAGCCTCAAATATCGGAAATAATTCTAAAAATAGTCTCAGTGTCACAAAACTATTCTGTAATATAAATTGACTACACAACTTTGGCGGTTTAGTTTATTCACGGAAATGGCCTGGAGGAATATTTCTTCCAGAAACTAGATTAAAAGATTACGTGGAATCAAAAGTATATCTCGAATAGAGAATAAGAAAAATATATTTTTGAATTGCTGTCCAGGTTAAGTAGTAGAACAAGTGTGTATACTCGTCAGCAGAAGAGGGTAAGTGTTATCAGCAGGTAAAATAGAGCCTTGCTGGGTAACATACCCATCTTGTTCCCTCTCCACTTGGTACATTGGCCTCGAAGGGCTTCAAGTAGGCCTATAGATGAGACCCACTCCTGACGACGAGTCTATCGGTACCTACATTAGCAGTTCGACACTCTCGATGACGATGTCCTGTCCAGGTGAACTGTATTGGCCTGTCGTTTCTTTCAAACAAACATAATATAAAAAAAACTAATCCAACATTTTAAATTCCTGCTTAGAGCTGCACATGTTCGTGTACAGGGGCTACAGCGGCAGATACCGCACAATGCTCACGACAGACAAACTAACTCATTTTGTTAATGTATACATTAGATCAGATACTCGAGGTACTGTCTAGGATTGAAACAAGGACCACACATTTAGAGACGTTACAGGGGAAGGGGGGACTCGGTGTATTTCTGACCGGAAGTGCGACGGGATGCCGCGAATCAGGAGTATTGTGTGTGGGGTGGGTTGGCGACACTGGGGCTGTCTGGGAGGGTTGCACAGGCGCCGGCGCCTTCACGTCGTCACTCTACCGTTTGATTGGCGGGACGGCTACGTACAGTACAGTCAGGGGACGATAACATGGGCTGTATAGTCACGAGCTCATGTCTTGGCGGTCAATGGACCGGTTCGTCCTCGGCTGATACTTAATCTAGCATATGTCGTTCCGATTTAAGTTGGTTAGGTGTCGCTGTTCTAGGTTAAGAGCCCGTCTCACCCCCTGCATAGTGATAAAACATCTCCCAAGCTTCGCCATTCATTTACAATTGTAATGGTAGTAACGGTGGTTGTGGTAGCGATGATTTCCACACGTCCATCACAGACTCTGGACGACTCAGTGCTAGAGCAATGGAGCGCTAATACGAGGGTCCCGGGTTCGATTCCCGTGTTACGTTTCAAATTAACGAACATCTAAATGATAGAGGCCTAGTTTCACTTGTAATTCAACATTCCACAAATATGGCGGCATATCGCGTCCATCTAACACTTCTCCGTGTTTCGTTGCAGGGTTGGAAGCACGGATAGTGTAACGGACTTCAACATAACAGGAGAGCCAGATTTTAGACTCCTACTATACAATACAATCCAGGTGGGGGAAAAAAAGCCTTTCAAACGTCTGTTCGTAAGAAAATTGATCTAAACCAATCCTCTGGGGTCGGGTTGATCTATAACCCTCTCTCCAGGCGAATGTAGATGCTACTTTTCATTATTCCCGCTCCAATTCCTCTTCTCTTGGAATTTGGCTGGTAGTTCTGAGCTAACTCCTCATCCTGGACACGTAGCGTCGTTGCGCACGGTTGAAAGACTCACCCTCTCGGCCCTGTTCCCCTAGACTTGGATATATTTCATGTATCACCCTACGCTTTAAAGCGTCCCGGGCCAATGCAATACACAAACCTCGCGATATTTATAAAATGATAAATATATTGATATATCTGGGGACAAGTCGTCTCCGGGAAGGCACGCAGGAAGAATACAGGAAGTATGAAGCCAACCCTTAGACAAGGGGTAGGGGTGGCACCGACAAATTGGCGTCACGAGGGTTGTCTTTCTGTCAAAACTACCCCCACCCCCTGTCATAACAACATTGTTACTCCTTACAATACGTGTCTGTCTAGAGTCACTCTGGGTTGACTCTGGGAGGGGGCGGAGCTGCTCTAAACTAGACTGTCTCTGGTTTCTTGGGGGTGGGGGCTTATTCTACCTGGTTTTCCTTCTTCTTGTAATGTTCACATCCAAAAACTGCCCGTTGAAGCCAAAGCAGGTGTAGGCTTACCTTGATTCATTACGAATGTGTACATTTGGAGCACCTTTCAGAAAGTACTGACATATTTTACTTCGGTCTGCAATGATAGCATTTTACTATATTATTATTGTTATTTTATGGATATTGATTGTATCTACCAAAAGTGACTTGGCGTATGAATACGTGAAAGTAGATCTAATATATTTTTCTAGATTTTAGATATGTTCAATCGCAAGAAATAGATGTCATTTAAATGGTGCACTCGGTTAACCCTGGAACAGTCTTAACTTGACGTGTTACACCAAGGCCTCACCATAAAGCTAAGCTTGCTACCTCACAGGGTTGACACTCTCTATATCCGTGTTATCGAACAGAGTCTGTTATGTTGTGACCGCCGTGAAAACAAGACTGCAAGTACAGCTAAACCTTAGCCATCGGCCTGACGCTTTGTTTATACAGCTACACTTTTTAGCAAAGTACTCTATTTAACAGCTCTGGAACATGAGACTTGTGGCCTAGTAGCCAGCTCTGGAACGTGAGACTTGTGGCCTAGTAGCCAGCTCGGGAACGTGAGACTTGTGACCTAGTAGCCAGCTCTGGAACGTGAGACTTGTGGCCTAGTAGCCAGCTCGGGAACATGAGATTTGTGACCTAGTAGCCAACTCGGGAACATGAGACTTGTGACCTAGTAGCCAGCTCGGGAACATGAGACTTGTGACCTAGTAGCCAACTCGGGAACATGAGACTTGTGACCTAGTACCAGCTCGGGAACGTGAGACTTGTGGCCTAGTAGCCAGCTCGGGAACATGAGACTTGTGACCTAGTAGCCAACTCGGGAACATGAGACTTGTGACCTAGTACCAGCTCGGGAACGTGAGACTTGTGGCCTAGTAGCCAGCTCGGGAACATGAGACTTGTGACCTAGTAGCCAACTCGGGAACATGAGACTTGTGACCTAGTACCAGCTCGGGAACGTGAGACTTGTGGCCTAGTAGCCAGCTCGGGAACATGAGACTTGTGACCTAGTAGCCAACTCGGGAACATGAGACTTGTGACCTAGTACCAGCTCGGGAACGTGAGACTTGTGNAACGTTCACATTATACAGTTTATTGTAGACCCAACGTTAGTAACGCATTCAACCACCGAGCGCTGTAGTCGATTCACGAGTATAGAAGAGAACTCTAATCCCTGTTATTGTTACTCATGTTTCTATTGTTAACGTCCTCAAAAGAAATTAACCTAAGAGAAAAGCTCATAACCTTCCAGAGCTAAATAGTTGAAAATGGTCCTTTCTCTGGCGGTCACACCTCGAACTAAAGGTCCCGGAAAGGAAAGCAAACAGAGGCCAGAACGGAGGAGTGTTTGTGTTTGTCGAGTAGCAGCTAACAGTTGTAATATCACAACACACACACACTTGAGGCTAAGGGTCCTTCATACAAGTGAGGTTAATGTTTTCATAACACCCACTTCAAGCAGTCGAGGTGGGTTCCTTCTCTGCTCGAGAGAGTGCAGCTCCTAACACCTGCTCCAGGTTAAACAAGATTGATCTTAGAGAAAGTGTACCCGCATTTGCATGGAGGAAAACCACCCTGATTTTACCCGACCGGAATTCAAACCCCGATCTTCCTGCCACCGGCAGTCTAGTCCAACACGAGAGCGACTCCTCAGACCATGCGGCCACCGAAGGGGGTAAGTTTTCTATTAAATGATTTCAGTTTCGACTGACATTCAAATTTTCGTTTTTAATTTGTCCCGGGGGTATTTAGGGGGATGGTCGACTTGAAATTAAGCGAGTTAAAGAGTTTTTATGACAAATCTAACTTTTTAACCAAAATAAATCAAGTACAGTCTCAATAGATGTCACGAGCGTAGTGGTGTTAGTTCATGATCCCTGGTTATAGAAACTGTTTGTCCTCTTGGAAGATTATGTCATATTTTCATGGTTTGCTTCCCTTAAGGGCCATTTTTAAGCATTTTTGAATAAGCTATAGGCATTTTATGTGGAATGGTATATTTTAAAATTCTATAGCTATTTTATAAATGCATCAATATTCAACCATAATGAACTAAACAGATATTAAGCTTTGTATCCTCTTCGCTTGTCTTGTTTTAAAAAACACATTCCTGGTGAGTCTGCAACTGTGCTGAGAGGGTTGCGTCGGGAGGGGGTAGCAGGTATTTGTAAATCAATATATTTAGCTGAATGCAACATTTAGTTGTTAAATGCACCAAATGTATGTTTTTTTTTATTTTCTTTTTTAAAGTGCGTGTTTGATTTAGTCGTGTCCATTTATTACGAGTTTTTGTTTATTTTTATGTCGTTTTTTTGTAAAGTATGTAGTCTATTTTTTTAGAATTCTCAGGTCAAGCTTTAAAAATGATGTTTTAAGTCATCAAAGTCTGGGTCTTGCTTATTTCATACAGGAGCTGTTGAAATTGAACTAAACTCAAGATATTCTATTTATTGAAAACACTTAAAACTTATCTAAACTCACAATTCAACAAACCAAGATTGGGAGAAGCGACAATATTGCCTCACCAAGCGACAATATTACCTCACCAAGCGACAATGTTGCCTCACCAAGCGACAATATTACCTCAACCAAGCGACAATGTTGCCTCACCAAGCGACCATGCTGCCTCACCAAGCGACAATATTGCCTCACCAAGCGACAAAAAAGATCAATAGGGAGTTACAATTATTTAATACCTCCTTAGTTAATCGGCTAAACGAGAAGTAGAAAATAAAACAATATTTTTCCTTTTAAACACAAGATTTGCTCTATAAGTACAAGTATGTGTGTGTTTAGGGACAGGACAGGACAGTTTTAGATTCCTATGGTTACGAAATTCTATCGTTAGCACAAGAAAAGGAAGCCATTCAAATGTTGTGTCTATAAGTAACCGCAACCAAAACACACCATTGCCAGAATTATTACAAATAACCGCCACCCTAATGTCAACGTTGCAGCCCGGGGAACATTCCAAGAGGTCCAAGATGGTTATCTGCACCAGCAAGAGGTATGCCAGGTTTATTTCAAGTGAAGCTCATCAGCCTCTTTATCTGCTACATCAGCATCTCACTCGTCAGTCGATGGACCAACCGATAACCCCTCAGAACAAACACACAAACCCTGCCACTGTACTGTGAGCTCCGCCCCGGACAGAAACTGGGGTATCTCCCAAAGTTAAAGGTAAAGGACTCGTTCCTTGAGGATCTTTGATCGAAGGAAAGGATTTATAAACGAGGATTTGATTCTCGAGATAGTGAAGAATATGTGGACCGGAACTTCGTCCATTGCTCTGTTTATTCAGGGAACTGTTAGCGCTCTGTCCTTGCTCGCAACTTTTGGCAACACTCGTGTATTATACATGGAGGGTTCGGGGCAGTAACAGTCTATCACACAAATAGTTCGCTTGCTCTAATTAGCGGCACTCCCGCCTGTCGTGTTCTAAGGCGGTTTTCCACTCACACTCTCTCTTAAAGCTAATGCGGGTATACTTCCTCTAGATTCAACCTGCCTCATCCCTAACTCACAAGCGTAATTATAACATAAGAGTATAGCATAACATAAACAGGCGGTAGGACGCGGTGCTAAAAAGAATGTTGATCAAATTTTCTTCTTGAAATGTTTTCATTGGAGGAACAAATACACCCTCTTGTATTTTCACTACGCGACTATAATAATGTATTATAATTATACAGCCCGTTAATATGTCCCAAAGTTATATTTATAGGAGATAAAATAGAAACTCTTTAATTATTCACATTTAATGGAAGTTAATTTATTACAGACGGTAGCCACAGTACTAAACTAAGCGTAGGCTACCAGAAGAAGAAGAAAAAGTTAACTCGGTAAAATAATTTTAACAATTTTATTTGTGCCTCTTTATGTTGGTTCAGTTAGAAAACATTAAAATATAATTTACGGTTCGTTTAACTTGAGTATTAACAACAACATAAAACCATCTGAGTTTCGAGAAAATCTCCCTATGAAATCTCAAAAGGCCGATAGTAAAATAATTCCTCCCGCTTGTAAATACCACCAGAGAAGTCTGAAGACGAGCCATCACTTGTCTTACGATGTTGTCAACTCCTCTGCTATCTTACGGAGCGGGTTGCGTCTTAACTCGACACACATGTAGGTAGGTCCACGTGTCATCCTGTATTTAGTGTGGTCACTTTGCGGCCAACATCTCCCAGACACACATGTAGGTAGGTCCACGTGTCGTCCTGTATTTAG
>CABFOW010010457.1:0-10458 GCA_902141385.1 Timema californicum
CTCAACATATCCAACATGTAGTGGAGTACAGAGAGAGTTGCTCAACATATCCAACATGTAGTGGAGTACAGAGAGAGTTGCTCAACATATCCAACATGTAGTGGAGTACAGAGAGAGTTGCTAAACATATCCAACATGTAGTGGAGTACAGAGAGAGTTTCTCAACATATCCTACATGTAGTGGAGTACAGAAAGAGAGAGAGAGTTTCTCTACATATCCAACATGTAGCTGCTACCGGAGAGAGCCATATAATCAGCAAGTTGTGTAATGGAGACAGTAAACATCCCAACCAAAAGGGGGCGTGGTCCTTCGTAGGATCATACTGACAGCTTGCCGAGGAGCGAGGCGGGCTGCATTATAGGAGCAGTCTCTGTTACAACCACGTCATTGTTACCGGCAACGCTCTAGTGCTAAACGGGAACAAGTACAATCTTCACTTTAACTGAAACTATAATTAACAACCAAACAGCCAAATATGTTGTTAGTGCTTTTGGAGAGGAATTCTCCTTCTAGATATCCTTTTATGAAAATTGAAAAATGACACCTGGACACGGGAATCGAACCCGGGACGTTTGGCTTAGTATGCCAATTACCGGGTCGAAGGTGGCTGCGTTATCTGATAACTCTGATCTTAATAAAATCACACATTTGGAGCCGACGATTTCCGCACGTCCATCACAGACTCTGCCTTAAACTATGAGTGAAGAATGACCTTGAGCACGGGACGATTCCTGGATAGCTCAGTGGTTAGAGCATTGGCGTACTTAGCCAAAGGTCCCGGGTTCGATTCCCGTGTCCAGGTGTCAATTTTCAATTTTTAGAATAAGAAACTATATTTCTAATCCTTACCACCTATTTAACCATGATGTTGAGTGAGGAGGTCTTGTCTGTGTCTTGTGTGTCTCTGTCTCAAGACTCAGAGAATGTCTCAGGCCTGTGTCTCTCTGTCTCAAGACTCAGAGAATGTCTCAGGCCTGTATCTTGTGTTTCTCTGTCTCAAGAATCAGAGAATGTCTCAGGCCTGTATCTTGTGTTTCTCTGTCTCAAGACTCAGAGAATGTCTCAGGCCTGTGTCTTGTGTCTCTCTGTCTCAAGACTCGGAGAATGTCTCAGGCCTGTATCTTGTGTCTACCTGTCTCAAGAATCAGAGAATGTCTCAGGCCTGTATCTTGTGTCTACCTGTCTCAAGAATCAGAGAATGTCTCAGGCCTGTATCTTGTGTCTCAGAGAATGCCTCAAGCCTGTATCTCTCTGTCTCATAACTCGAGAATGTCTCAGGCCTTTGTCTTGTGTCTCTCTGTCTCAAGACTCAGAGAATATTTCAGGCCTGTGTATTGGGTCTCAGAGAATGCCTCAAGCCTGTGTCTCTCTGTCTTAAGACTCAGAGAATGCCTCAAGCCTGTGTCTCTGTCTCAGAACTCAGAGAATATCTCAGGCCTGTTTCTTGTGTCTCTCTGTCTCAGAACTCGGAGAATGTCTCAGGCCTGTTTCTTGTGTCTCTCTGTATCAGAGAATGTCTCAGGTCTGTGTCTTGTGTCTCTCTGTATCAGAGAATGTCTCAGGTCTGTGTCTTGTGTCTCTCTGTATCAGAACTCGGAGAATGTCTCAGGCCTGTTTCTTGTGTCTCTCTGTATCAGCGAATGTCTCAGGTCTGTGTCTTGTGTCTCTCTTAATCAGAGAATGTCTCAGGTCTGTGTCTTGTGTCTCTCTGTATCAGAACTCGGAGAATGTCTCAGGCATGTGTCTTGTGTATATCTGTCTCAGAACAAAGATAATGTCTCAGGCCTGTGTCTTGTGCCTCTCTGTCTCAGAACAAAGAGAATATCTCAGGCCTGTGTTTTGTGTCTCTCTGTCTCAGAACAAAGATAATGTCTCAGGTCTGTGTCTTGTGTCTCTCTGTCTCAGAACTCAGAGAATGTCTCAGGCCTGTTTTTTGTGTCTCTCTGTATCAGAAAATGTCTCAGGACTGTGTCTTGTGTCTCTCTGTATCAGAGAATGTCTCAGGTCTGTGTCTTGTGTCTCTCTGTATCAGAACTCAGATAATGTCTCAGGCCTGTGTCTCGTGTCTCTGTCTCAGAACAAATAGAATGTCTCAGGCCTGTGTCTTGTGTCTCTCTGTATCAGAAAATGTCTCAGAACTGTGTCTTGTGTCTCTCTGTATCAGAGAATGTCTCAGGTATGTGTCTTGTGTCTCTCTGTCTCAGAACTCAGAGAATGTCTCAGGCCTGTGTCTTGTGTCTCTCTGTCTCAAGATTCGGAGAATGTCTCAGGCCTGTGTCTTGTGTCTCTCTGTCTCAGAACTCAGAAAATGTCTCAGGCCTGAGTCTTGTGTCTCTCTGTCTCAGAACTCAGAGAATGTCTCAGGTCTGTGTCTTGTGTCTCTCTGTATCAGAACTCAGAGAATGTCTCAGGCCTGTGTCTTGTGTCTCTCTGTATCAGAAAATGTCTCAGGACTGTGTCTTGTGTCTCTGTCTCAGAACAAAGAGAATGTCTCAGGCCTGTGTCTTGTGTCTCTCTGTATCAGAAAATGTCTCAGGACTGTGTCTTGTGTCTCTCTGTATCAGAACAAAGAGAATGTCTCAGGCCTGTGTCTTGTGTCTCTCGGTCTCAGAACTCAGAGAATGTCTCAGGCCTGTGTCTCGTGTCTCTCTGTCTCAGAACTCAGAGAATGTCTCAGGACTGTCTTGTGTGTCTCTGTCTCAGAACAAAGAGAATGTCTCAGGCCTGTGTCTTGTGTCTCTATGTCTCCCACAACTTCTTGACGTCAGCGACGCCCACCTGCCAATCTCCGACGCCCGTGTGAGAGGCGTCGTGACGGCCATCAAACCCCCCCGCGGGGCACACAAACCTTTGTGTGGCGTCATTAGCGGCGAGTAGACGCTCTTGGAAGGCGTTACCCGGCTCCGGCGTCTGTTTGTCTACCTCGCCGTGAACTGACGTCAATCAACTAAATGGGTGTGTGTTTATTCTTATTGACAAGACGCGCCGCTTAACAATGGCTGACATATTCGCTGACGTCTCAGGGGATCGGATTAATATTGCAAGACCACAAAAACTTCAACCCGTTCGATTAAACAGAACCAGAGTTGAGATATACTATCTCACAACTATGTTCACATTTACAGGAGGACAGAACAGAAGACTGATAACTGACTACCACATTCACATTTACAGGAGGACAGAACAGAAGACTGATAAATGACTGCCACATTCACATTTCACAGGAGGACAGAACGGAAGAGTGTTAGCTGACTGCCACATTCACATTTCACAGGACAGAACAGAATACTGACCACCACATTCACATTTCACAGGACGGACAGAACAGAAGACTGATAACTGACTGCCACATTCACATTTCACAGGAGGACAGAACAGAAGACTGATAACTAACCGCCACATTCAAATTACACAGGAGGACAGAACCGAAGAGAGTTAGCTGACTGTAACATTCACATTTCACAGCAGGAGGACAGAGCAGAAGACTGATAACTGACTGGCGTGTTCACATTTCACAGGAGGACAGAACCGAAGAGTTTTAGCTGACTGTAACATTCACATTTCACAGCAGGGCAGAGCAGAAGACTGATAACTGACCGCCACATTCACATTTCACAGGAGGACAGAGCAGAAGACTGATAACTGACTGCCACATTCACATTTCACAGGACAGAAGAGAAGACTGATAAATGACTGTCACATTCACATTTCACAGGAAGACAGAACAGAAGACTGATAAATGACTGCCACATTCACATTTCACAGCAGGACAGAGCAGAAGACTGATAACTGACTGCCACATTCACATTTCACAGGACGGAAAGAACAGAAGACCGATAAATGACTGCCACATTCACATTTCACAGGAGGACAGAACAGAAGACTGATAACTGACCGCCACATTCACATTACACAGGAGGACAGAACAGAAGACTGATAACTGACTGCCACATTCACATTACACAGAAGACAGAACAGAAGAGTGTTAGCTAACTGTAACATTGATATTTCACAGGAGGACACGGATAGCACCTAGCTTAGGTAGGAAATACAGTTCTAATCAGGCGTTACATTGTGGTGCGGTTTTCTGTATTCGACTTTAGAAACCAGTGGAATTCATACCAGTGAAACTGTGTTATCACATTTGTTTTTTAAGATAAAAAATCTTATAAAAATAATCGTTTGGAAATTAAAACCCTCTTAAACTTGATACCCCGAGTTCGTTGTCAAATGAAAAATCCAGGGTTGTGCGCTTATAACGTTCCTGGATGGATCTGTGCGGCAGTAGGAGAACAAACAGGGGAAGGGGAAATACAAATGACATTACAATGTGTGTTGTATTAAATGGCATAATTATATACACAAAGATCCATTCTATGCTCTTATCACAGTTACTTTTCGTTTCCCATACATTTAGTTCTTAATGATAAAAATACATATGTGGATTGTTGGACTTTGTCAACTGTTAAACTATGTTTACAAGTCTATATATGTATAGAACCATAGAACATAGTTTAGTGTTCATTACAGTAAACAACAAACTAGTGGACTGTTAAACTATGTTTACAAGTCTATATATGTATAGAGTAAAAGAACATAGTTTAAACAACATAATTGTATTATCGAAGGATTTGTTAATATCTAACCTAAGAGCAACAACTTATCAGCAATATTCAAGCTGCCTAGGCAGCTCCATTAAAATAAGTTCGTTGCTTTCATTTGATAGTTAAATCCCCCCTCTCCCCCCCACAAAAAAAATTAGATTGAGAAATTCGTGAGGAACTGTCAGGGAGATAGCCATCCGTGTATTGCGGCTCCCACAGGCCGACCACTCCATAAACATTAATACGCACGGTTTAGAGGATCCTTCATACCTCCACGTCACGTGACCCAACAAGCATTGTTGCCGCACAATGGTGTCACGGCGCAGGAGACGTGGCAACAATGGGACCGCCCTGACATCTTCCTGTGGCGCGCACAACGAAACAAGACAAGATTGATATTGTGTGACACATTTTACAAGTTACACGTTAGTTTCCCATCAGGTTAAGAGGGTTAGATGGTAATCTGATTAAATGTTCTGCTATAGAAACTCCTCTTCAAGAATCTTAACAATGACTATCACAGTTGTTCTGGGGATTATAATGGTCAGAGTTTAGCTCGGAGCCGTGAAAACCAAAGAAAACATAAACTGGATGGTAAACTTACTTTCAATTTTCATAATGATCAAGGTCCATCTATTAAATAAGGCCGTACAGCTTTGGTCGCGGCAGCCATTATGGATTGAATTTCATACTCCAACTTTCCTGTAGTGCAACAATAGATCTACCCTAGAGAAAAAAATAGAGTAAAAGTTCAGGTTTAAAAGAAAATATCAATATTATTTATTACTAAACATAGGCCTAATGTTTCCGAGACTAAAAAGGGATTTGGAAACGAAGAATATGTTTTAATATCGTGTATTTATGCATCAAGTAGTTTGATCCTTAGCCGTGACATTTGATAGCTAATATCAATACTTTTAAAATAATACTAATAATATAGTAAAATTCTTTCGATGTTGACAGATCAAAAAGGTTGTATACAGTGGCGGCTCGTGTATAGACACTGCGGAACAGCAGCACCTCCTATTTACACTTGATATTATCGATAAAATTTAATATAATGAGTCAGTTTTTCTTTATTGTTGTAGTACAATATATATTCCTTAAGCTTAATGTCAGTACTTAGGTAGCCATTCCCCAGTTTATGGAAAATATACAAAAATCTTTGTATGGAACTGTGCGCTTCACAGTGCCAGCAACATGGTGTTTGATTGTTGTGCGCATACGCACATAGGAGGGGGTGGGGAGGAAGAGTCGGGACTGCCAGGTAGAGAGAGCACTGTTGCTCTCGCAGTGCCGGCTCTGGCATGATGGTGGAAGTTTTTTTTTTACTCGGGGTGTGTTGTGTTTAAAAGCCGTGTACCATATTCTTGAATGTGATAAAGTGTAGAATAGTGTAGAGCTAGATTATTATTCTGCTTCTAGCTATTCTATTTGATTAATTCTTTTTCGGTTCTTTTATTTAACAGAAAGACTAAATGCGCTTGCAGTACTTTCAATGGAGAAAAATTTCCTCAATTGTCATCCAGAGATCAAGGAGAAAATTATTGAACTTTTTGCGCAAATTAAAACCAGAATAATGGATTTCATTTTTAAATGAATAGATCAAACTTGAACTGTAACAATTTAAGTTAAAGTAAGTAAAAAATATTTTTTTTTGTTAAGATTTTATCAAGTTCCTGAATAAATTATTTTTTATACATGTTTTTTTTCTTTTACACAATTTTAAAACAAAGGCTAATTTTAGCTACGACCTGCCAATGGTTGTATATTTTAAACATCTGTTCCAAACAGAAAACTATTACAATAGAAATGAGACGATAGGTGATAGAGCAATGTGCGAATGAATAGGAAAACATATTTTTATGATTGTAAATTATATTATTATTTTTTATCACCTCGCCTTGATACCTTTTCAGATTATACACAACTGTACCAATTACGCTAGTGAGTTAGGGGTGAGGAAGGGTGAGTTTAAAGGAAGTGTACCCATATTTGCCTAGAGCAAGAGAGGAAAACTATTTAGGAAAAAACCACCCTCAGTACACCTGACCGGGATTCGAACCTTAATATCCCTGTCTTCGACAGTTTATTTTGTGCAAGAGTGACGCCTTAGACCATGCGGCCACTGAAGCAGGTGAACATAATTAATTAAAACAGGGCGATTAGAATTATCATGGCGGACACACAGCTTAACAGTTTAAATACATACACTGTTTATCTTATAATATTATTACTATTAGGTGACCTGGCGGTCTAGGGGGTAAGGTGTCAGACTTCTGTGCTGGCGGCCGGGGTTCAATCCTCGGTCCCGGTACAGATTTATCTGATTACCAAACCCTTCCTTCACCTCTGACAAGACATCTTGTGAATGTGGGGAATGCCAGGCCTCCACCGTGGTTCGGATTCCACGTTAAACTGTAGGTCCTCCATTTCATCTCACAATCATCCTACCATTACACATTAGCGTAAGTGCGTATAACCCGAACGGGTAGTAAGACGCGGTGCTAATAATAATAATAATAATAATAATAATAATAATAATAATAATAATAATAACAATCCAAAGTGGACTGTATTTGTGAACACACACAAAAGTTTTTGAAAAGCTCGCTAGATATTAAGAACCATTCCAACCAATGTATCAATATTTCATAGCGCTCAGTTCTACCAACCTTACTCTCGTATCGACTCTACTTTCAATTAGATTCAATAATAAATACCTGAAGAAAAACGATCGTGCATACTATACAAACATAAAAAACATCAATTTTATTTTTTAAATAATTAATCCCCTGTTTGTTTGAAAAAATAAATACATCTCGTTCATTTTTTATGTTGATGCTTATGAATGTACCGGAGTATCGTTTTTAGCTTTTTAAAAAAATGATAGAGTCGTATTGGAGACGCGACATGATTGGTTGTTTTTTTTAAGGGTAGAATTCAAAGAAAGAACACGTCCAGGGAAGTTTTGAAAAGTTTTTCCAACAAATAATAACAGTGTTGGTACACATGGTATACAACCAAAACTAGGAATACAGGCCAAAGGTTGTATTATTCATGTTGACGTAGTATAGTGCATGCCAGCTAAGTTGAGCTGGGGTTTTTAGCACCTTTAGCGTCTTCGTACTACCTGCCCAGATGGTACGCATGTGTACTAATTACGATAATGTGTTAGGGATTAGAAAGGTTGAATTTAGAGAAAGTATACCCACATTTGTGTGGAGGGAGAGTGGAAAACCAATTTGAAAAATTACCTACAATATTATTATTATTATTAGCACCGCGTCTTACTACCCGTTCGGGTTATACGCACTTACGCTAAAGTGTAATGGTAGGGTGATTGTGAGATGAAATGAAGGACCTACAGTTTAACGTGGGATCCGAACCACGGTGGAGGCCTGGCATTCCCCACATTCACAAGATGTCTTGTCAGAGGTGAAGGAAGGGTTTGGTAATCAGATAAATCTGTGCCGGGACCGAGGATTGAACCCCGGCCNGGTAATCAGATAAATCTGTGCCGGGACCGAGGATTGAACCCCGGCCGCCAGCACAGAGGTCTGACACCTTACCCCTAGACCACCAGGTCACATACCTACAATAGATCCAATCGGGATTCGAACACCAATCTCCCTGTCATCGGCTGTCCTGTCTATTGTGAGAGTGACGTCTTAGACCGTACGGCCACCAAAGCAGGTGGAGGGGTAGGAAATTATTATGTTCTTATAATCGTCATTGTAGTCATTCGTATCTTCCCCCTCCCCTGTTTGTTCTCCCACCGACGGACAGTTCTACCCGTAAACGTTATAAACACTTGCTTTCTGGCGTTTGACAATTTTTGCTTGACTATTCTGGTGCCTTATCACTTAGTACAGTAGCCCCATAGCTTCTTTGGTGCTGACTGACAGCTCACAGCTGACTTCTGACGGTCAACATTTAGGTATATAACTAAGCTCGGCGTAGGGATACATAATTTGGTCTGGTAGCGTTTCAAAGCTGTCAGTCAGCACCAAAGAAGCCGTGGGGCTACTATACAGGGGATAACACCTGCGGTCGAGGAAGGAAGTTTATAGGAAATGTACCCACATTCGTGTAGAGAGAGAGAGAGAGGATCTGAAAGCAACAAAAATAAACCTCAATCGGAAAAACAACCCCTTAATACACTCTAGCGACCAAATTCTATGCTTTATACTTATAGTTCATCGGTTCGGACCGGATAAGATCAGATCGGTTCGACTTGGATAATCTCGGATCGGTTCGACTTGGATCAGATCAGATCGGTTCGACTTGGATAAGCTCGGATCGGTTAGACTTGGATTAGATCAGATCGGTTCGACTTGGATCAGCTCGGATCGGTTCGACTTGGATCAGATCGGTTCGGACCGGATAGACTTGGATCAGATAGGATCAGATCAGATCGGTTCGACTTGGATCAGATCAGATCGGTTCGACTTGGATTAGATCAGATCGGTTCGACTTGGATCAGCTCAGATCGGTTCGACTTGGATTATATCAGATCGGTTCGACTTGGATCAGCTCAGATCGGTTCGACTTGGATTATATCAGATCGGTTCGACTTGGATCAGCTCGGATCGGTTCGACTTGGATCAGATCGGTTCGGACCGGATAGACTTGGATCAGATCAGATCGGTTTGACTTGGATCAGCTCGAATCGGTTCGACTTGGATCAGATCGGTTCGGACCGGATAGACTTGAATAAGCTCGGATCGGTTCGACTTGTATCAGATCAGATCGGTTCGACTTGGATAAGCTCGGACCGGATAAGCTAAGATCA
Organism: Timema californicum; assembly: GCA_902141385.1. Classification (NCBI taxonomy): domain Eukaryota; kingdom Metazoa; phylum Arthropoda; class Insecta; order Phasmatodea; family Timematidae; genus Timema; species Timema californicum. The sequence continues at coordinate 9,401 of CABFOW010010457.1, forward strand.
ACTTCCCCCTGGGTTGTTTCTTACTGAACCAGTGTCCGAGGTGTTCTAACCCGCCCCTAGTGACGTGAATCGGGACACAGTGTCGAGTATCCCACTCTCAACGTGTGTAAGCTCCACTGCAGGATAGGACTCTGTTACTAGGTTTGTTCAGAGGACAGAGGTTTTTTTTTCCTCGTCAAAATTACTATCGTCACAATTCACCTAAATACACAAATTGTGAAAGTTTGTTTTCCAAACTTCAAATAAATTCACCAAATTTTATAGTTCAAGAACCAAAGAAAGTTTCTCGAAAATATAAGAATCTGTATTTTTCTTTAAAATATAATCAAACTTTATTAGAAACATAGCGTTTGTTATAAAATAAAATGTATACACGTATTAAGTTTTAAAGTAGAGGAAATGTAGAAAACTCGTGGCGTTATTTCGCTGACATGTTTAAATAATAATAATAATATAATAATAATATTTAGCACCGCGTCTTACTACCTGTTCGGGTTATACGCTTTAAGTGCTAATTACTCTATTGGAATTGGGAAGGTTTAATCAGAGGAAGTGAATCCGCATTTGCGTGGAGGGAGTGGAAAACCATTTAGGAAAAACCACCCCAGTTCACCCGACCGAGATTCGAACCTCTATCTCCCCGTCCTCAGCAGTAGAGCTCAACACGACAAGCGCGTGTGACATGTTTAAAAACTTAGGTTTTTGACCCGGTGGAATTGTGGTTGCACTTGTACCCATTCAGCTTAGGGTCAAGAGTTCGTTTCCTGGGGAGAATTTTCTGCTCATGTTCTAGAATCAATTAGGGCAGAGTCTTTACTGACCAGAACACTGACCTACATACAATCAGGTTCGTAAATACTTAATATAATGAAGATATGGCTTATTCTTCTCTCCTACCATATTTTAAGGAAATAGATAGCCACTAACTTCCACAGGATAATTCAGATGAACTTGTAAATGTCGATAGGCCTATTAGCAATACAGTCAACTCTCGATTCTACGACCTTTCACGGTTCCCTGGAAAAGGGTCGTTATTTCGAAGGGGTCGTTATTGGAAT
>CABFOW010010459.1:0-10448 GCA_902141385.1 Timema californicum
AGGTGGTTACTGATGGCACACAAACTTCTGCTCTTCAATTAACTATGATTACTTTTTTTATGATAGTAAACAAAGGGATGAACACTGGCTTGTTTGTTCACTCAATGAGAGCTTCGGATTACGTCTTGGATTACAAAAGAAAAGTTTTCAGAAAGTCAGCTAATATAATGCATTCTGTATCCAGTAGGCTCCTTTTCTTGTCCTTAAGAAAACTTGATTGTACTTTGGATATATAGTGGTGTTTATCTAGAGAGCTGAGTTATCTTGGTTTTATGACGGTCAGTTGTGACCCACTGTTTGTAGCGTATGTTGTCAGGGTTTTCTTCTGTCTCTTGTTCTTGGAACAGCAATTCCAGTAGATATTCACCTGGGCAGTCGGTACATTGGCTTAACATGCACTCAGAGAGGTTTAGGTCACAGACAAGCATCATAAGAAGATCTTTGTAGTCCACATTTAATTTTGCACCATCTATCATTAATTTAATTATTATTATTATTATTAGCACCGTGTCTTACTACCCGTTTGGGTTGTATGCACTTATGCTAATGTGTAATGGTAGGGTGAATGTGAGAGGATTGAAACCTGTACTCGTAGCACAGAGGTCTAACATCTTACCCCTAGACCACCAGGTCAAGCATTAATTTAATATTTTGGTGGTATGAACACACACACAGTGTGCCCCTGACGCGCCAGCAATTACACACCATTTAGGCCTAAGCTCACAAAATTTTGAGTGTCCAATTTTACATTCTGGGTGGGCTTCCCTAAATTGTAGAAAAAGTTCATTCAGGTTAAAAAGTAATAATTGTTTCTGTTCAATTCGGACAGATACACAATCTTTTTTACCAGGAAGAATCCTGGTGTTTTCTTCACTGATATAAAAATTTACAACCTTCCTGATTTTGTCTTCATTAATATTTTTTATGCAATATCTTTTTCCTAGGTCTGGCAATATTCTGTGGGCCTTACAAAGGTCCCTAGTAACTTATACTAAATGGCCAGAAACTTCAAATTCAGTACTAACTTTTTCTCTTGACCATGAGTATGGAAATAGATTTAATATTTTTACCTTTTCTTCTTTCTCCGCCGTCTTACATTTTTGTTTCAGCTTTTCAATGAGTGCTTCATATTCTTCAGCAAATGATAGCGAGTGAAAATTTTGTGCTAAGGGTTCATCAAGAAGTAGGTCTACTCCCTCTTCAAAAGAGGCTTCAAGTCCTCGCTTCAACCTTTGGGATAGCTTCCCTAACTTTGCTTGAATTGCCATTGGTCTTTTTTCAGAATTTAGCTTTATGATTTTAGAAACAGGAGATACCTAAATTTGAACAGGTTGCATTCAAAAGGTCCATATGTTCAGATTGAGGCACAAAAACCTAATCTTTTTCACCTTTACTTTCTTCCTTTATTACAAACAGTCTGCTGCTGCAGAGAGTAGCACAAAGATATTTCTCAGGAATAAGATCTACCGAGTAATTTTTTTTTCCTTTTGATAAATATTCCACTTTGATTTCTCTAGGTCCTTTAGTAACCACTTTTTTATGGGTTTTAACTAGGTGGGTCAAAACATGAGTTACCATAAAAATGGTGGAATTATAACCGCCCCCCACCCCATATCTTATTTTTGATTGAATAGACAGCATTTTTATATTATTTTCATGATAGATGTTTTTAAATTATTGTGCTGCATAGCGAAAAATCAAAAGAGAGCAAAAACAACATTTTCTATCTACTTCAAATAATTTCACAACAGAAGACGCAGCTGTTTGCCATAAATCCTGATCATTAGGGGTGTGTGAAGGCCACTTTTTAAATGCAAAGCGAAGCGAAGCTTGAAACTCGCGAAGAAAAGTCAAAGTCGAAGTTGAAGCTACCTAGAATTTTGTTGGTCACTTAACACTACTTTTAATTTTTAAATCAAACTGTATGTACATCTAGGTCAAAAGAAAGGCGTACAGAAATGTCAAAGTACACCACACTCATATGCTGACATGTCTGAATTTATTTATGTTTAAGAAAACAACCTAAATTATAATATTGCACTTGCATTAGTAATTATTTTGTTTTAGCTTTATAAAAAAAATTACAATCATAATAGAAATCTAATAAGAAACTCTTTAAAATACTCACATATAAAAAACATCACACACATATAAGAATTGAAAAAAAAATTGAGTCATAAATTTGTCCAAATTTACAAATTAGGAGAGAAGAGACGGTAAGTCTAATTTGAGGACACCTTTCATTTTTATCTGAGTATCCGTAAAGAGTTTTGGTATATGATTGGTTGAAAAAGTTGTTCGACATGGAATTTTGTATTGAGGCACACACAAAGTTAGGATTAGCCATAAACTCCACAAATCCTGAGAGCGTACTTTTAATCATAGACTGTGCCTTGGGATCATTAGAAGCAAGTTTTGTTTTCTTGAATAGGACCTCCTTCATAGTGAGATTCCTTTTTTGAGGGGCCGGTCTTGGATTTTGGGGATTCAACTTTTTTTTTTCATTTTCATACTGTCTTAATTCTGTAGGATGTTTTTTATATGTTTCTGTAGTGTTGTACTTGTAGCTGCAACAAGATAAAAAAAACTCTTTAGTGCATGGTATAAAAAATTCCTAACCAAATAAAATTAATAAGCAAATAGGCCTACTTTTATACCATATTACAATGATTAAACTGTTTTAACTGAAATAACGTTTATATAATCTAGATCTTGTCAGTAACAAGGACCAGGAAAATCTCCTTATTTCTTCTTACCTAAGAACTATATTAATAATTAATGCACACAGGCATACTAATAAGCTTAGTTAATTATCAATAAAGTTTTAATATTTACTTACATCATGGAGTTGATAAATTTATTTTGTGGACTTTACATATGCATGTCTTTTAATCTGAATGTCTTTCATAATAGTTATAAATTACATTTTTTTTGTTTCACAACACTCCGTATCAGCCATTTTGAATAACAAAGAAAACGTAAGGAAGCTATGAAAAACTTATTTGTCAAAATACACTTGTAAATTTGTCACAAACAATTCCAAAGAGATGTAATATTATGGACTAAACATTAGACACGAGATGGGATGATAGCACAACTAAAGCGCTTTCTCTGCTTCATACCAGTAACCATGGGGTAATTTCTTTGTAGGTATTTTTTTAATTTTTTACAAAATTAGGTTGGCGATATTGAATATAATATAAACATTTACTTAACCGATTTAGATCCATGCTTACGTCATGGCGGTTAAATTACTTTTCGGTGTTAAAATTCTGTTTAGTAACGATTTTAAAATCATTAAATATTGAAATATGTAATATTTAGTAAGACAAAATTAAATCGTTTGGTAGTTGATCGAAGTTTTATCCTTCCTTTGAAATTTTTCGAATATGCGAAGGTTATTGTAGATGTCGAAGTCGAAGGAAATTTGACCTTCGACTTTTCGAAGCTTCGTACACCCCTACTGATCATGCTGATATTTTGTGATTGGATCAGAGCTGTGATCACACTTCTGTTCTGCTCTTTTTTGGGGGGAACATGTAAATACAAAGTAAGGAGAGCCAGACAGCCAGGTCCATGAGATATGAGACAAAAAGAGGCATGTTTGAGTCCTGTACTCAAAGTAAACATGGTTCTATAAGTGAGTGAGCCATTTATCTGTGTTTAATCATTGCTCTTCCGTGAAGCAGATCAACCAATGTTGGGGATGATTGGAGTAGCCTTCGATCCAACTGCTCTAGTTTCAAAAAATGTGTGAATCACACGCCTTGGCGTCCAAGGAAGTGCCACAAATCACATCCTTCTTCAAGCTTCCACTGTCCCGTCACACACTGCTTCATCAGGCGATGGTTGACTTTTGCAAGACCAGTGCACCCTCACAAAAATAAGCTGAAGGTGTACTCTGGAGTACATTTAGAGCCATCTCGAATGATTTATTCATTTGAATGCAGTGGTAAAACCCTTTGATAAGATAAAGAATGCATCTAGGAATATTTGACCTGTGTTACTATTCTTACAACTCTCACAAGTTTAAAACTATTTAGTTCGGGACTCTATTCAAAAACAAACTTATGAAATTGGCAGTATCATTATTTTAGACATCTTAGAAATTAATATGAGTTTAAGCATGTATTAAAGACCAAGCTAAATATATACCTTTGTGTGTTTTTTATCTGTGGCATACACAATCGATGTACAGCACACCTCTGCTACCTTCTTGCCATGGCCGTAAAAACTCCAACAACAAATTTCACTTGAACCTATCACATCCTTTATGAAAAGGACTCGACCACTGAACCGAAGAGAAAGTTTGTCAAACAATTCTATGTTTTTCAACAAGTTGTCATCTGATGTGCTGTAAGTTAAACACAATGTTATTAATATTTGCGTTATTGCCAAATGGCTTGGAAATGTATAAGACGGTGTAGAAACACTGTACAGTGTTGTAAAGTAAGTTATAGTGAAGGAAGCCAACCTGAAAGGGGAATTAGGTTAGGACTAGATACGAACAAACACTTCTCTATTCATTTCATAATACGCTCTAACACTTCCCACTATTTCACACATCACAGTTACATATAATTTTGTATTTTAGGAAATATTCCTTTTTCATATAAAGAGACACATCTAAAACCCACAAAACACAAAGAAAGATATTATATGGAACTACAAGAAGCGTGTGGAAATAGAGGTGGGAAGGGTTAAAAAGGGTATTAAGACATGAAGAGAGAAGTGTTTGTTTCAATCTAGACCTAAATAAGTTCCCCTCTCAGGATGGTTTCCTTCACTATCACTCACCTCACAGTAATGTGCAGTGTTTCTACGCTGTTTTATTATAGATCAACATAAATTTAATAATTCTAAAACCAAATGAAACTCATTATTTACACATTAGTGTGGTGGCTGAGACCGAGAACCCAAAAGTGAGGTCTTAAGTTTATTGTATTGTTTATAATTATAAAGAGAAATGTAAGGGTTTAAAAAATGTCAGGTACCACAAATTACCCTTGGGCAACTCTCAAAATTCACAGAAAATTGATTTTTTATACCCTTGAATCTTATTTTGTCAGTATTGACTTTTTTTTGTAAACATAATTGATATTAATTTTTTATTACCATTCATTTAACCTTAACATTATTATTATATGTTCTGTCTTATGACAGGTCTGTTCCTTTTGTCAGTGAACTTAAGACCCTCAGTGCACCCTATCCTCCGCTTCCTCCTTCAGCGTTGAGAATTTTCTTCTTTCCTTCGGGTCATATAATATTTGAATCCTACTCCTTCCTAAGTTCCTCTTTCCCTCAACCTCTCCTTCTATGGCGTTGTGCAGAAGACATTTCCTCCAAAGGACGTATCTGATCCAGTTTGCTTTGTACCGAAGAATCAAATCCTAAATGGTTTTCTTCTCGCCCACTATTCTTGAGACTTCTTCATTTGTAACCCTGTCTATTTACCTGATCTTCTAAAGTATTCTCCAGCACCAAATTTCAAAACCCTCCAAGTATTTATTCTCCATCTTCCTAAGAGTCCTAATTTCTGCTCCATCACTTTCTTGCTTAGTTCCAAACTCAACTTGGTCAGCAGTAATCTCTTCTTGTTGAAAAATTCCTTGTCCTAATTTCCTTAGTGCAGTAGGCATCCTTTGTCAGTAGACTTCCCACATACTTGAAATGCTATGTTTCAAAACTCCTGGTTTCCAATTTTGATTTTAAGCGGCTCTTCATTTTTTGAAATCACCATCACATTTGACTTCTCAATGTTGATCCCTATGCCATACTTTCTCCCTATCTCCACCGGCTGGTCCATCATTTCCTGCAACTTTTCTTCATTAAATGTGTCCTCCTTTTTGACCAAACAGTAGTGACGAGTAGAGATTAAGTTACGATGTAAACGATTACTAAAAACAAATTCTCAAAATGTTTATATTTAACTTTTTTTTAATTATGAAATAATTTTGAAAATAAGGTTAATTGTTGTTCAAAGAAAATGAAAAAACTAAAATGAACATATTCATAATCAAATTTTGACATGAGGTGAAGAAAGGTTTTGTATTATCTAGCCACTTTCCTCCTCATCAGGCAACACCACATTGTATTTGTTGCAACATGTACCTCCATTGCATTTAAAAATATAGTGCACAGTAATTCTGAATCCAAACAAACACACTTTAAGGTTTGGCAATGTGTTATACTATCTCACGAGCACTTCGATCATTTTAGAAGTTTGTTTAGTGCAATAGAAACTTTATTTGCCGCTGTGATTAGAAGCAAACTTTGTGTTTGTAATAATCAAAGTCTATTACTACTAGTAGAGCCACTATATTTAATTCTGAGAGTTGTCCATGTATACACTCGTGATACGTGCCATTTCTCGAACCCTCAATAAAAAAACAAAAAAAACTTAGGACATCAAAAAGGGGTTTAGCTAAATAGCTCACTTGGCTGCCGAATTAAATTGTTAGACTTGTAATAATGTGTCTTAGCAAAATATTACTAACCTTGTGTATGAATATTTGTTGTTGTGCCGATTTATTAGAAGTTTTACAACAGGCTGAAAGCAAAGTAAAAGATGTAAGTAATAGAGCACAGTCAACTTAGTTTTATATATATATATCTTGTCTTTTGATATATAGTCAAGCTGCAGTTGTAAAAAAATCAGGAAAATTTTGACAACTCTATTTTTTCACTTTGAATCTATTTATTGGCAGCTCAGTGAGTAGGATTTTACTTGATTTCAATTTTAAAATTTGTGTTTAGTACCTACAGGTTGTCCACAAAGATGAGTGAGCAAAAAATATTTCTTGACCATACAAATATACAGCTTATCACTATAGAACAAAATTTATTCAATCAAATAAAGACTAATTTTACTAATTTGGATAGAGAATATTTGCTACTAAGTAAGAATATTTTATGTTATGTACAGGGTGAGCTATAAATAATTATTACGTATTACACGTGGTACATTTTAATATAATATCATAACACTAATCTTCAATGTTTTTTTATTAAAACATAAAATCAAAAAAGGCTTAAGTTTAAAATAAAAGCAAGTCCATCATTTCAGCATCATTCAAGGATGAAACATAATATTTTTGACATAGCTCTCCAAATCCACACGTCAGCTGCAGCAATGCGTGGGGAGCTACACATAACTTGTTCAGGCCTTCCTCGGTGCTCGTTCAGTAGTAGTCAGTGGTGGGTGTAGACAAGGACATGGTTTTAAAAATAACGAGAGCCATGTAGAGTGTGGGATCAATGTATCCTTTGTTTGAAGTACTTGACATCCTTCCTTTCCAGTCTGGGCGAAGATAGTCCATCGTAAGCCATTAAAGAAACCAAAACCGCAGCTAGCTCTCTTATACAACATCCACATATAGCGTTCCATCCGTCTCATCAGGTTTTCTGGAAGAACAACATGGGTTTCATGGGCTGCAAATGCTTCCAGTATAACAATGTCTAAAGCCATGAAGGCAGAGAATTGTTGCAATACTCCTTTATTGGCCAAGGAGCTCGTGTTGTCTTTGCTCTTAAAAGCGTACCAACCAATAATGAATTCTGCAAATTTCTTTCCACAGTGGAGATTAAAGTCCGGAACATACAACTTTTCACTACGAGTCCTTATAAGTACTGTAGATTTAAGAATGACATGATAAAATCCGATAAGTAAAATTAAAATGTTTTGTCACAAACACGGTTAGGTCACAGTCGGTGTTATTTAGTGCCACATCCACAGCATTCATGGGGATAAGTTGGTTCGCCTCTTCTAGTGAGTGTTAGCCAAGGAGCATTTCCGGCATGGCGACAATGTCTGATGATGTGCAGTTGGACACCATAATGCTATGATATGCTACTAAAACCTTTTACGTGCTACCTTCAAAGTAAGTTATCACTTTGTCGCCAAGATATTTGGCCAGCTCTGCTTTAGTGGCACTATGAGCCAAAAGATCTGGTATACTTTTAATCGGGGTACCATCGTCGACATGGAATTAAATTGGTGCATGTTCCTTAGCTCTTATTTTTTCTGCATGACTTGTTTTAGTTAGCTTTCCACATATATTTATCAAACTCATTGTAACCATAAACTAGAGCTTTATGGAGATGTAGAAATTTAGCCACAAAATGTTCAGCTGTGGTCTTTTCAGGGACATTCTTTATCAATTTGACGAGGAACATACCATTGATATTTTAGGGATACACGTTTCTTGCAGTTCCAAACTACTATCCCTTGCGGTGTCCTGTAATGGTACGTCTTCCATTACCGTTACCAGGTGATGCTTACCACGCAGGATTATCATTAAACCATCTGGGATGAAATTAGATGGAGGGGTGACATTAAACTCATATCCACCTATAGTGAGAGTCCCAGAAAGCAATTACTAGATTTGTTGTCATCCTGTCTCTTTTAAATTTCTCAATTGCATGGATGCCCAGTTCATCTCTATTAACTACATTGCTCACAATAATTGCGGGTGTAACGGAGACAGTAACTAAATTACATAGATCGTTGCGTCAGAACTGTGATTAGTTGTCTTTATCTACACAACATTACTTGGGCTTTATTCTCAACAAGCTCATGATTTATTACTGTGGGGCGTCTGAAATGGAAACCTGCATAGTCTTTGAAGGCGTCTATAACTCCACTTAGCAAGGGTGCTAAAATGAAGTAGTTATCAACCCTGTGATAACAACAAAACCTCCCTTAATTTTAATTTTCTTGTGTTCCTGCTCAATTCCATGATCCGGAATTATACTGTAAATGGAGTTTCATGTTTGACTAAAGCGGAGGCAAGCTTAGTCATTATTTTGCAGACAGTGTTCCTTTCCTCCTTCGACGAGGCAACCTCCAAGTAAATCTCAAACAAGGCAATTAGAGTAATGGTATGTGCCTCAATACCTCAGTCGATATGCCTACCTTCGAGAATTTGCTGAGCAGTAGCTGACCCATATAATCCTGAGGCTTCCCAGGCAAGATCTATCCCACTCCTTAAATGTACTTCCCCAGGCATTTCAGGGCTGCTATGTCTTGGTGCAGTGAGCCAAGCCAAATGCAATACTCCTCCTTGTAGTTTGGTAATTTCACGGCCCGATAATAAAGATCACAGTCAAGTGTTCTGATTATCTTCTTTATTTCGCTACCTGTTAGTTGATTGATTTGGTTTGTGTGTTAATATTGTTAAGAGAAATGGCCATTCTGTTGGACTTCTTGTATATAACAGAGCAACTATTTCAGTATCCCAAACAATTCCCAACTCGGAAATGAGCGACTTGAAGGCTGACCAAGACAGAAGTTGGTTGTTAATTGGTTTAGTCGAAACATCAATAATGGTAGAATCCACATTAACAGTCTGTTCCTCCATCAGGGCTTCGTTTTCAGCTTGCTCATCATTGCTATCCAAATTGTCATCTTGCCCAACTCAAACGGCCGAAGCATCATACAGCAACTCTTTTTCTGCCCGTGATTTGTCATCGCTATCGAGCCCAGTGTCAATCTGCTCACCGCTCCCAGTAGCTATTATGTTCTTTGTGCTGAGTGTAATTTCTGAAGATTAGTGCTACACAACAGCAGCCATATATTTGTTAACTCCTCAAATTGCTGGCAATATTTACTATGGTCGCACATGCTTACAAAAGAGAAGCACATTTTTGACTTCTTCCTTGGTTCAACACAGTCGGGAAATGTGATTCCAAATGCTCTAGGAAGCGATCGTTGTACTTGTCTGGAATTAAGAAAAAGCGGTGCATCACTTTGGCGCTGCACGGCCATGAGGTCGACCCCATGAAAGGCACCAGCATCACTACCAGGGTCAAATATCGGACGCATGCCCTTCTTTACAAGAGAGGATAGGAATAAACCAAGCTGACTGGCTTCATTCACTAGTGACATCGCCATTCCACTAGTAATATGCAGAGCCTCGTCATATGTTATCACAAGTCTGAGGTCATGAAGCGCATTTACCTCCCCTTTGGAGTGATTAGTTTTGTAGGACATTCAAGCTGTTTCAATGCTTAAAGAAGTAAGCTTCCTCTTTTTGAACCCACGTTTAGTTTTCACCTTATACCGCACCTGAGTATATATGCTGAGATATATGTTGGCATGCTATTTTTGTTTCAGTATGTCTGTGTACTTCCAACATCTCCTTTACTCCAACAACAATCCAGTCAATAAGTTGTTTAAGTTTCAGTTGGGTCGTTTACCTAATTCTTGTCATATGATTTTAGATGCATTTAAAAGGCAATCCATTTTGTTCCCAGCATTTGCTCCTTTGTGATATTTGGACACAACTCTACTTATCGTGGCCTTGCTCGTCACAACGGCAGGTTTAGGACCAATGCTGTTAATGATATCCACGTGTGTGAAAAAAAATTCATCAACACTCTCTTAATATGAAACCATCACTGTGACAGTAGCAGCTATTTCAATGTCACAAACAGCATGTTCAATGATG